>JAAGNO010008368.1:104846-125522 GCA_033439905.1 Ceryle rudis | reverse complement strand
TTTATATATATTTTTTCATAGGTTAGAACTCTTTGATCCAGCCATAAGTTCAAAGAACCATTCTAGGCACTTAGGAAAGAACTAGTACAGTGCTTTCACTGATTTGCTCTGACTGTTTCGTAGTAATGGCCAAACTTTAGGCATCTGCTTAACTTTGTGCCCAAAGAATACCATCAGTGAAGCTTCTAGGAACTGATTATTAAAATCCATCTCATAGGTTGAAAATTCTGTGTCAGTTCCCCAAAATGTGGGAGAATCATAGAATCAAGAAACCAACCTCTGGTATTGCTGTGCTGAAAGGCTGACAGGGCTGGCATGTCACAAGTGCTGCCATCCTCTACAGCCTAAGTGGGGCAGGTACTGCTTGTGTGGAAGTTTAATAATATCGTTTAAATGACAACAGAGTTTGACTTTGTAGATAATAGGCTTGTAGTGTTCAGTGGCTAACTGGCTAACACGCGGATGAAAGCATGTAACACTTCACTTGAAGTCCATACCTGACAGTTTTGAAGATTGCAAGTCTTTTTCAGGCAAATTATTTTGATATCCTATTCCCTCTGGATGTTCCTATGTAAAGATGTGCTGTAGCTAAGATGGCATTGTTCTCTGGACATATAGGTTGTGGCCATAATCTGTCAGAACTCCTGACAGGCTTATGCGTGGTTGTTTACATTTACTGGACCTAATGCACTCTGAACATTTAATTGGCTGTGCAGATGTTCTGTCTTTAGCATTATTTTCATATACAACGTTCTGTTTGACAGAATATTGCTGTTGTAACTGCTAGGGAAACTAACTGGTAATAACTGATGCTATTACCAGGCAGTTAATTTGCAAAAGGCCAAGAATTAACAGTTTTGCTATTTATGTGGCACACTAATTTTTCTGTAAAAGGAAAGCTACATTGATGAATAATTTAAATCCCAGTCTCCCTGCAAGTCTATAATCACGTGCCCTACAGAGACTGGAGTACATTCTACTGTGAGCATTGTGCAAAAGATTAGTAGCTCTGTGGAGGAAATGCTGCTATAACAGTGTGAATTGCACTTTTAATTTGTCTTCCCATCTGACAGAGCATCTCATTATACTTTACAAAATCTATTTTAAATTATACTTCTGAAATTCTCAGTTGAAGGATATTTACATTAAAAGGTGAAGATTAAATAAATTGTTTTAAGTCGTATCAGCAAATCATTTTAATGACAATGTTCTTTCTCCTTGCAATTGGAAAAGAATGTGCATTTTATTCCCACCATGTTTAGTTCCAGTCAGACAAAACCAGCAATGACTGGATACATTTTTTTTTTACAATACAGTCAAGATGTGAAATGTGTGATAAGCCCTACTTTGTGTCATAAAATTATGCAGGCTCTCTAATAACTAACTTGTTAGCTATCTTGAGGCTGAAAAGCATTTTATAAAAAATCTTTTATAAGATGAAAACTTGGTTTTTTTCAAAAGTAGCACTGAGCAGAAAATTATTTCTTTCTGTTAATCAGATTAAATTGAGAAGTATACACACGAGGTCCTGAGGCACACATTTTTAAATAACAACATTAAATTTCTCTTACTCCTTTTTGCCCTAGTTGCTCTTACTTAACTACATTATTGAAATTTAGGAAGCATAATAGCTGATCTATTTAATGTCACATTATTATCTTTCCATAGCATAATGCATGTTATTCATTCTCTCATATTATTCATTAGCCCATTATATTTATTCTCGCCGAGTCTTTGTGTAACTATGTAAGGAATCAGACTTTCACTGTACAAATTAATAACATTTCTCAGTATTCAAAGATCCCAATTAATATCGGTGACCTGTTAATTTGATGGTTCAGTGGTTGGTAGGATTTTATGTTACTTGGACACTATTTGTTCATTTCTGCGGGCTCCTGTTCATTTTTGTTGGCGTCAGCTATAAGAGTCAGTACTGTGCTAAGCACAGTGCAAAAGCCATGGATTGACAGTCTCAAAAATATTTCAAACTCACTGAAAATAAGAGTGATTTGTTAACAAACAATGGACATTTATATAAGGCTTCTGTGTGAATAGGGTTATATTTATGTGAAAAAAATTGTATTTAATACTTCCACTTATAAAATATATGGGCCAGGTCCTTCGAGGTAAGGGGAGGTTTAGGAGGTTGTTTCCAGGGCACTTTGCTTCTAGCAATTCTTTTCCAGCACAGTGCACCTTGCGGGCTGTGGCTGCTGACATAGCCTTGGCTGGGGGCTGCCCATGCCTTGCTGGGGTGGCAGGAGCTCACTTTGCTGGGGGACAGAGCTCTGAGATCAGGGCAGGGCAGACAGGCTGCTCTAACTCACGTCTCTAGCTCTATTCCTGTGCTGTATGTGAGCTCGCAAGAGGTGGTTCTACTGCTTTTTAAATTTTTAAAGTTATTCTAAAATATTACTTTACGTCTATTAATGATTGGCAAGGCATAGTATTTGGGTTCAGAACCAGATCTGAACTTCAGAGACAGTGCTGGGAGGTATTCTGACCTACATTTCTGATTTATGTCACCTACTGTGCTTTTTCATATTTCTTATTTGCTAAGCTAATGAAAAAAAAAGAGTTTATGTAAGTTTTTTTACACCTTTGTTATAGGTCACTTCATTTTGCAACATGAATATATTTAGTGTGGCAAATGAGTTTCTATTGTATACCTTTCTGACTTGTATCACTGTAAATTATCTATATTTGAAACTAATAAGAAAATATATGTATGACAGAAGGGTAAATAATAAAGTCCACAATGGACAGTGGTGTTTATCAAGACCCCTTGTCTCACAGGAACTGAAGGTGTAGTCCCAGTTCCAGAGGTTTAGATAAAAAATTTTGTCTTGGTGCAGAGTTCTAGTCTAGAGTGCTCAACAGGTCACTGATATTAATCGGGATCTTTGCATATTTGGACCCTAACTGCATCCATGCTCATAAGCTTATCTTCTATGTGTATACTGAACAGTGATTAGACTTCACAAAGCTATGTCTGCATTTTGGAAGTCTCACTATAGTTTTAAAAACAACTTCCACCATCTGCTTGGGAAAAGCAGTGGGTCAGTTTCTTGTGAACTCAGCAATTAAATATGCTAAAATACAGCAGTAGCGGGATAAAATGTTTGCCATACCTATTAAGAACAAAAATGAAAATCCAGCTAAATAGCACCAAAACCTCAAAGAGCTGCCATCTGGTTAACAGGTAAAAACAAAACTCTCGATACTTGTAAAACATCCCCATCAAAATAGACTTTTAGTGTGGAATTCTAAAGCAATGGGAGTTAATTTCTGATTAGAAAAGCAAATTTCTTATTTCAAGTCTTTAAAAAGCTGTAAAAATATGTAAGTCTGTATATCATGTGCTCGCTTATTTCAACTGTGTTTTTCTGTCTCTAATGAAGACAGCAAAAACTGTAGAAATTTCAGCAATTTTATCTGATTACACAGATCAAGATCTGCCCAGAGACAGTAGACTTAGTGCTCCTGCTCTTCAAATAATGAAATCACAGCTTTCACTGAGTGAAATGTCATTTCTGCTCCTTACAGTCTTAAAGGAAAGCTGGCAAACAGAATACCTTTTAAGGATATGTCAGGGCTTCAGATATTCTGGAAAATGATTTTGAGGAACAAACTTGCCTCTAATCTCAAGGAGGGTGTTCAATTTCCAGACTCAGTGCCTTGGGGTATTCCACCAAGAATAATTTCAGTGAAGAACTTCGTGCAGAAGAAGAATACAGTGAACATCATGCTCTCAAACAAATACACCTCAGTATCTGGTATAGGTGTGCAGTTCATTGCTGCTGCTCCTACCAGGAGGAGGTACTTGCCATAACCACGTGAAAGGAGGAGAGCGCAGCTGGTTAAGATACTTTTGCTCGGTAAGTAAAGGACTCTGTAAGTGGCAAGGCATAGTATTTGGGCTTCATCTCATCTGTCCTTAGACCTCTGAAATGCAGATGTGTCTGTCTGCACTAGTTTCTCTGACTCCTTTTATAATGAATGGAAGGAAACTTGCAATTGCAGTGATGATTCAGCAGCCCTTAGATACCCGTGCTGAGCTGCTGTGAACCAGCTCCTGAATCTGTCTTTTCATCTCAATCAACTATAAGAGAAATGTGGACATTTAGATACTTAATCTTTAAAGTGTTTCAGGTAGAAAAGGTGAATCCCAGTGTATGTGACTAAAACTATGTTGGCTCTCTACTAAGAGTGGATGAAGCTGCAGCAACCTTCCCAGCATTGTGCTTGCAGTCTGTTTCCAAATGTCATTTCCAAACTTTTTGTTCCTAGATAATGTTTAAATGCTATGATTCGTAGGACAAAGTTTACTTGTACAGCACTCAACTTCATGACATGTCCTTAAGTGTTCTGAACTAGTTTGTCTAAAGGTCTTCCCAGTTCTAAGCTGCTGATCATTTTTGGTGGGGTGACACTCAAAAGTCTTATGTCCTTTGGGGAAGGAGATGTAGGAATCTGTTGCTAAACTCGGGTTTTCTGTTCAGTCCTTGAAATATGCTTCTCTGGTCTCTGGAGTGCCAGATGTGCCTGCAGTTTTAGGCCTGCCTTTCCTCTGACTTAACAAATTGTGATGTGACACTGAGATTAAGTCCCTGACCTTGACTTGGCTGGGAGAGAGTGGCAATCTTTGCAGTCAAGATGGTGTTGTACATCATAGTCAAGTGTGTCAGCTACTGAACTAAAAATGTCCCCTGATAATATCTCTTGTCTTTTAGAGATCATCTACATTTTCTTAGAATCAGCACCAGATCTCATTTCATTACTTAGAGATGATTTATTCAATGGTTTGGGGATTACTCCATGGTTAGCTCTGTGAAGACACACTGAAAATTTAGATATTTAAAAGTGATTTCTTCCATGTTGTTTGATATACTGTGCAGAGGAGGTCACAGCCATGAAGCTCAACTAATTATTTAATAATCTTTAATAAAAGAGCTGCTTTCAGGGGAATAAGCTTGCAAGTAACATCTGAGTGCTTATTTCAAGCCTTCAGTGTGTGTCTACCATGCAGATTCTACTCAGCCTTCTGGACAGTAATTTTTCTCTCACCTCATGAAGTGCTGAAAATTTGTGCAGTTTTCATGAACAGTTGACAGGCTTGTAGTCACTGTTTATGTTTTCAGTTTATGTTAATACTACTCTGACAATCAATGGCACAATCAAAAGCAGTGACTCCACTTCCGAAGCCCAATCTACTATCCTCCAAGCTATTATCTACAAAAACATTTGGATAGGCTCTCAAAGAAGTTATACACATTTGCATCAACCACTATGGCACATTCAAAAATTTATCATAACTACCATCTCCATGATCCAAGGATGTACAGAACAAAAAATTAAGAGGAAAACCAAGTCAAGGTATTTGCAGAAAAGTTGAAAAGTTCATATTTATTTAAAGCATATTGATAATGCTTATATATTATTGTGGAGAAATAAAGGATCATAAAATTGCATGTTGTCTTCTTGAAATTATGAAAATCTAGTATTTTGTCTCAAAATTAAATTTTGCCTGCTAGACAAATGCTATTTATGCAGTTAAAACTTTAACATGAGAGTTACCAGAATTCTACATCATCAGAGGATTACATTACAAGATGTCAACTGATGTGAACAGGATATCTGGTTAATACCTTTAAGTCCAAGAAGAAAAGTCTCATTTTCTCCATGCCCTGTATACCCTGGTAGTCATTACAGTGGAAACAAGATCAGTGTTCTCCTCTGTTCTGGTTATGGTGCTCATAAATTCTAAGCCATTCCGCATCGTACTGAAGTAGTACATTTAAGAAGGTATGTAGATATGCGTGGCTCAGATTTCTTTTTAGTAAGTAAACACTTGCCCACCTTACTTTGATAGCTTTTGGAAAGCCTTTATTTAAAAAAAAAACAAAACAAACCACAACCCACAAAAACCAAAACCATAGATTTTTCCTCTCATGCTAATGAAAAAAATGCTAGAGGGATAAGAATTATGGTTTCTCTCACCTTTTTAATATAATGGCCATTATAAACTTAAATACTTTCTGTAATCACACTGAATATTTTTCAAGAATCAGAATTTGAAGAGACACTGAATAGATTTTAAATCAGCATTGCACAGCACAGCAGCTACATCATAGCCTCATAAATAGATGGATTATTTCCTTGATTCTTGGATTATAATGGCATCTTGGTGTGGTATCCTTTCTGATGAAATGTAGCTAGGTGATTCTTTTTCTGATGAACTGTGAGGTAGGCAGTTGCTTTCTACTGATTCATCTATTGATAGAAATATAGTACTTCTGTGAATGTCAATTTGAATAATTTCTAATCATTCTTATGCTTTGATTTCTTGGCATGCATTATTGAACATGTAGTTTAGGCATATTTTTCACTTTTTTTTTCCTTTACTGTATAGCTGTATCACCTTTTCTTAGTACTTGAAGTATGCTGTGCACTGACTTTAAATTTGTATCTCCAAAATTTGCTTTGCTGTAGCCAACTAATTTGTAATTCTACAGGTACTTTAGAATTCAGCAAAAGTAGGGGAAACTGCATATGGGATTTTCCAGGGACTAGGTTAACATGTATATAGTATCATCCACTGTTTGGGGTAGATTGGTCAAAAGTTAGAAGCTAAAACTTAGTCTTTGGGTCTTGGTTTGAGAGATGGCAGGTGGCTTGTTTCCACACTATATAGTCCATTCATGGCACAAGTATGTCCCACTTTCTTCCTTTACACATGCTCAGATACAATGGCCATAATTGTTGTTATCTGTAAATAGTAGATTGGTCCCCAGAAGTGCTGAGAAAATGGATAAAGGTAGGACAGATAAATAATCCTTCAAGACAGATTCATGGTAAAGCGCCCTAATTGCATATACAGACTGAGGGTTTTCTCCAGTTATTCAGGACCACTTTCCTCTTCTACTTGAAGGTATTTGATTTCACTTTTGCATGATTATGTCATTATATTAATGACTGCAGCATATAGTTTTCACTTCTGTCTTGCACAATCTTTTACCTGAAGTCAGTGTCATAACCACTGGAGAAGAGGGTCTTCTGAGATTAGTCTTCTGCAGTATGTCCTCTTGGTGCTAGTGCATTACATATATATTAAATTGTCTTTTAATCAGGGAATGAATTTTTAGTGTGATGGCTGCCTCACTCAGATCCTTCAGCTTTCAGTGGAATAAAGATCTTTTCTGTCTGTTCTGATGGATATTTAATCACCTCCTCAAACTGGAACACCTTCAACCAGGGAACTTCCAAAACTGCTGTAATTCAAAACCAGATTGTGCTCAAAAGCTGAGTGTGAAGTAAAAACTATGTTGTATTTCTAAAACTCACCTCTTCCGATATGTACAAACCATATTCTGCAGTATGTCAGGACATTCACATATGGCTCCAAGCTAACAGAAACTAAAGCACAGCTTCAGTGACAAGATTTTTTTATCACATTTTCTGTGTATATTTAAAATAATGTGGTTTCCATAAATGGCCTTAAAGATTCGTTGTACCTGCATTGGAAAATACTACTTTTGAGGTTGTAAGACCTTAATGTTTTGTATTTAGGTAATTTTCAGGATTTAGATTTAATTTTCAGAATTCCAGAATCAAGGATTTAAATGCAATAGTATTCAATGCAATAGGATTCCAGTGCTTCCATTTTACCCTCTGATTTATGATTTTTCTGTCTCTCTCTGCATAAAACTGTTTCCAGGGGATTGAACTGTCATTATGCCTTGTGGGAATATTCTGTCTCTAGTTTCCAGAGTCCAGAGGATAATGTGCTGGTGGAGGCAGTGACCACTACACACCCAGGGTGATGTAGATGCAGGTATATATGGGGGTTATATATGGCAGAAAAGGTGAGGTTTTGTGGAAGCTCAAGATCTCATTTGATTTTCATCAAATTTTCATTTGTTAAAACCTAAATGAAAATGTTTTTATGTTTTGCTCTTGTTGAAATATTGTTTTTGTTTTGATGCATTTTGTGTTTGCATAGAACAAAATATTTGACCAAAAGAATACATCTTATCTATTTTATAGATAGTCTATATAGCAAGACAAAGGACTAGTCTCACTCCTTTCTGGATATTTCATATTCTGGAAGAAGAACTAATGCAGTATTATTAAATAAAAAGTTCTGTTTTCCTGTCCATCTTTGTGTATTTAGTTTGATTTATTTTTTCCTTCTCACAGCTGTCTAGGTGACCTCAGTGAAAATTTCTGCATAATTTTTAATCAATGAGACTGTATTTTCTGAGCAAGTAAGCTACAGAACTTTCTTCCTGCTGTAAATAAATAAATTCCATCCCTCTTTTAATACATTTCACAAGCTGAAAAAAAGAGGGTGTTTTTTACATTACTTTCTACTAAAATTCTCTTCTGGTTTTAAAATTTGCTAAAGCACTGTAGTTCTCTGATCTCAAGTTTTACTATGCTCTCATCTTTATCTCCAACTTTTCAGAACATTAATGCATATATAACTATTGCCATCACTCAAGCTAGAAGACAATAATAATAAAACATAGCATTTTCTTTTTTAAATAGTACTTGGCAATGATCATATTTAGAGGAACAGGCCAAAATAGAAGAGAAAAAAAGTTATATTGAGTCTCAGAGAACTTTTTTTTGGTCTGGAGGCTCCTCCTTGTATTGCCTGAGGATGAAAATTTCAAAATTACAGCAATCATGAGAAATGTTTCATTTATCTTTTGCCTCACGTAAAAGATTTTCATTATAGCTGAACAAAGAATTGATATTTGATGAGCTTAATCTGGCTGGCAGTACACTGCAAATATATAGAGGTTTGTATTTATGGGAGCAATACATTTTGGGCGAGTTGCTTTCCCACTACATTCCATTGTTTGCTCATATAAGTGCTTTGCACATCTTGTAGTTAATGAGATGATGAATAGCTCGAGATGAGTGCTAAACTTTCAGGTCATAGCATACAATTTAGGTTCATCTGTTCTACTTTATCTTAGATGAAGTACAATGAAAACTCAGGATTGGAAAATGACATTGGTCTCATTTAATGTCCAAGAATTGCCCTTTAGACACTTACTTTATTTTGACTAGATTTTGGTCCTCCGTGCTCTATTGGAGATTTTTGAATTGCCACCATCAAATACAATATATTAAAATAGATACAAGAGCAATCCAGCTACCACTGAAAATACCTAAAGACAGTAACATTACAAATTGATGGCTCTTCTTTCTTCCAGAAATATGTCCATGAGAATGCATCCTTAATCCTGCCATTCAAATGAGACTCAGTCTTAGAAGCATTTGGATTTAACAGTGAAAACAAAATCTGCATTGCCGTGATACCATTTAAATTTCCATTTATTTTAATGCCTTTTTGTTAAAGATACGCAATTCTGATACGTAATTTTAATAATTTTTTAATTCATCTGTGGGCTCGCCCATCTTGACCCTGAAATTTCAATTTTATTTTTCTCTGTGAAATTTCAAAATTTACCTAGGGAAATCTGGTGAAAATGCCCCTTTCCTGAATTTGTGACTTGTTTAATGCAAGTTCTTTATATTCCCAGTTGGGCATTTATAATAATTAGATGTGAATGACAATGATGTAAGTGAATTTATCATGGTTAATGTAGCTATTCAGAATAAATGTACATACAGCATCTGTAGATAATTTGAAAAAAGAAGCATAAAATAAATACGTATCCTCCACTGATTATTTCCAAACCAAAAATTTGGCAAGTAATATTGTCCAAAAGTTTAGATTCATCTTTTTTCAGGCTCCCAAAGCATACATGATAATGGATCCTTTTGGTTTATTACCTTTAGAAATCACATTTTCCCTGCAACTACAAAGGATAATTGAAATTGCCATTCTTACATAATTACTGGACTCACGGGGCTTCTAGAGAAACACCGCATAGCAATGGACTCAAGAAAGAACTGGGGGAACTGTGCTTGCTTCACTGTGCGATGGGATACTGAAACAGAGGCCCATTGTTAGCAAACAAGTGCAAATTATGAAGGAGGAATGTAAAACCAGCAAACATTCTTTCTTGCATCAGTGTTGTAAGAAGAGTTCGCACCTTTTACTGGCAAGGCATATGGAAAATGGAAGGCAGATAGCTGTGAAAATGAAATAGAATTAACTGATGCAGAAGGAAATGCACGTCAGCCTAGACTGCACTTTGATTCTCTTCAAGTTATGAAAGCTGCAGTGATTTTCCAAAATTAAAACAACATATAATGAACTGCTGATCTCAGTACCATACATATAGTTTCCTGCAGGTCTGGGAAACACGTAATCATTTCCTTTGATGGTGATGGCTTTGCAGTATCTTTAATTGTAACTGAAATGATTTGGAAACATTATTATATCATTTTTTTCTTGGTAAATAATGTATGTACACTAGTATACCTGTGCTCTAGTAAGTTATAATGATCCCTTATTAAAAGCATATCATGATTTCACAGAAACAACATTCTAAAGCGTTCTATCTCACCATTTATCTTTAGAAGTTAGGGTAATTTTCTTTCATTTATGGCTCTTCCTATGTTGTACTAACTAATTCGTATTCTTATCCAAAGATGCTCTTCAAGTCTCGCACATTTAGAGAATAATGCTGTCTTAGTATAGGAGACACACCGAAAGCCTTCCTGAGACAGCACCGAAAGATTGTAGTGGACTGCAGTTCTCTTGTATGTTACCAAATTTAGATTGCTACTGACAGCAGAATAGACATTACTTGATTATAAAATGATGAATGAAATCAAAAAAAGTTATTTTTAACCATAAATGCTACAACACTATAATCCCTTCTTTTGAAACAAGATGCATGGAGTCCTGAACATTCTTGTGTCTAATACTGGTGCTGTTAATGCAATTGTTATGAAAATATTTTTTTCACTGAGCTTGCATAAGCATGCAAATGCAGAGTTTGTTAGAAACAGTTAATCCTGTTGTAAAAATGGTAACAGCTGAGGATTTTCTTGACCAAATCTTTATTAGGAAACAAAACCCCACATGAGTCAGACTTAATTTACCCTAATAAACTTTGAATTTAAGGACACTTTACATCCATAGGCTGGAATAAAAGAATTTCAGTCTAATTATGAATATGACCTTTATTTATCCTTTTTTTTTTTTTTTTTTTTTTTTGGATAAATTGAACTGAATTGTACTTGGGCTTGGTCCTTGACTCAGGTCCTGTCTGCAAAGGGCAACATGTAGCCAGTGCCCTCCCTTTGGGCCAGGGGACCTAGTGGTGTGGGCAGGGCAGCTCCTTAGTGGCCAGTGCCTGTCCCACCTCCAGTCAGTATTTTCTTAGGCTTTCCTTTTTGGCATGTCATTTTCTGTTGTTTACATAAAATCTAAGGGTCAATCTAAGTGCTGTAAAAATGTGGTTATTGGTAGCGTGGCTACCAGACTCAGGTTAAAACCATCAATAATCCAATGGTGGAGAACGGTAAGTATGGACCCAGTAGAGTATCCAGTTTGAAAGTTTTACGGTGAATTGTACTTTTCTTCAATGGTAGAGTTACTTGTAGATTAGGTAGTACTGAGTGTGAAAAAAGACAGCAAATCTCATCTTTGATTTTTTGTATTGAAAGACAAGGGGGTTGCTGTTTTACAAAAAAAGAACAGATCACTGAGTAACTGAAGTAATTTATTCTGTGCTCTATGCTCTAAATTAGGGAGATGTACTTCAGGTAGCTGTTCACTGAGTTTGGCACACAACGTGTCCTTCCCTTTGCTATGGTGTCATGATCGGAACAATGGCCTATGCAGATCAGAACGTGTTTGAGGGCCTCTTGAGTGGCAGGTCCCTTTCAACAGGCCACTGAGGTTTGCTGAGGATCTGAAAATGCTTTTCAGATTGATCGCAACCAAAAGGACATCTTATCCAAGTATAAAATAATGATAACTATGTCCTTCCTCACGAGATTATGGGGCTGCATCTACAGTAGCAAATAGTTTGTCCCTACAGAAGTGATTCTGTAGACCCAAACTGTTGTTGCTGAGGGCGTCATGTATACATTATATTCAATTAGTGGAGGAGGAGGGTTTTTTTGACTAGCTCTTGTCCCCTGAACTGAACACCCATAAACTGTTGGAGCACATTAGGTGCCATCTCAGGCCCATCTTCTGCTTTATTTTCATCTAAAATGATTAATTTTGTGTCCTCCAGAATCATCCCATATTGTGATTCTGATCATCGTAAACGGAGACAACTTGAAAATTTGCTTGGAAAGTCAAGTGCAGCTCCAAATGGAAAGGCTAATATAAATGCACCTTGTAAGAGTCTCTGATCCAGGGCACTAGAGGAACAGAACACTATTTATTGATTTGTTTTTTCTCCTGTCATTCTCTACCTGCAAATCCCAAGCTACATCTCATGCAGTAGGAAGCTGGTTATAGACTTTCAGGAATTGCAGGTTATGACTGGGTATTTAATGAGCTCCTGGCCATATTAAAATGCTATTGCAAGGCTGTCATGTTACTTGCCAAAGTGAGTGCATTGTTTCTAGAGGTACACTCAATTCAGATGAAACTTAGGATTGTGTGTGGCCAGTATGGCTCTTACATGGCTGCTGGTACCCTTCAAAGGAGGGTGTTTGAAAAGGGACTGGGAAGTTGATTCAAAATTTCAAGGAAGACTGGGTGCTATTTAGATACTTCAGCCATCATTAAGCAAATCCTGACCTGACTTGAATCCGTTCCTAGCAAGCCATCACAGGAATACTCTGATATTTTCTTTTATTTTCTTTTTTTTAGTATGATCTGGTTATTAATAATTTCTTACCCTTTTGAAACACTGATGAGGAAATGGAGACTTCACAGTTATGCGGCACATAGCATGGTTCTCAAGACAGCATTAGTTATAATCTGTGTGACAAATTAGCATGCTAAGGTCAAATAAACACCAATATTTGATAAAACTCTGTGAATTAACAGAGTTAAGTTAAAAATCCAGATTTTCCTTGTGTGCCTATGTGAGCATACCTCTGCTGAGTACAAAGCTTTGTATCTGGGTTAGCTGCTGGACTTCATGTTCTACTTCCCAGCTGGTAGCAGAAGGTTGGTTGTGCAGCCTTTTCCTGTGCACTAGCTCAAGAATAGATTTGCATTATGTAGCAGATCCATATTTTGGAAGAGCCTGCTCTAGCTTTTTCCCTGAAAGTAATGTCTATGGTGGCTGTGAAGAATAAGCACATGTTAGAACTTGACATTAAAAGAGTGGAGGAATGTGTTCCAACTGTGTTTCAGCTAGATTTATTCCCAGTCAACAAGTTCCTGTCTTCGTAGTGTGTTATGTCAGCTCTTAGAGCTATTTTGGTCATTGCACAACCAAGCTTCATATTTTTCTGTTATCTGAGCAACCTGTCATTTTTTATTTACACTTGAACCCTTGCCTTCAAGTGTGGCTCAGAATGTGTAGGAATCAGGTATAAAAACATAGATTGGGCTCAGACCTACCTATTATTTGTCAGAAGTACTACTATGCTTATTGACAGATGTAATTGTCATGAACATAGCGGGGGGAACTTAGTCTGAGTCTTGCTTTCCTGTTTGTCTGCAGAGGTGTGTTGCAATCTTATTTGCCAGAAGAATTCTTTGGAAAAACAAATTTAACCTTCAGTAGGGAAGTCATGCAGTAGAATCTGAATGGTTCCTGTGAACATACTAAATTTCACGTGCAGCAAGATGGTGTAATATAAACACAGGACTTCATATTCTTACATCCATGTAAGAATCCCAGAATTAGTCTTCCAGTATAGCTTGAAAGACATTATGTTTAAGATGGTAATCACTTCAAATGTATTTGATAATAACATAAAATTTTAAATTCGTATATTCAGACTCTTAAAATACTTCTAATGCTATCATTTCTTCTGTTTTTATCTTAAAATATTTAACTAATTTGTAAAAGTACTTAGTTTTTATTTTCCACATTTGGGCTTTTACAGAAAACACCATGTATCTTGAGAATTGCAATGCTTGCCAGTTTTATGTTTCTATGATGTCAATGTTAAAACCAGAATGATAATAGGAAGATTTTAGATTTAAAGCAAGGATGATAGAAAATATGGTGAGTTCTAAAATAAACAAGTAAATCTTAATCATGGAATAGTCACTCATGCTTAACAGTATGACTTTAATTCACTGGAGTTTGTCAAAAAGCAGTTTTAGTACTGTATGGTCCACCAATACAGTACTGTGACTGCTTGGGTCATCTTAAATTTTATGACACAGAGATAGCAATTATGCCTTGAAGATGTTGAAAAATAAGGAGGAATATTCATCTTAATCAGATGTTCATCAGCATGGCCAATTTTTGGGTGGAACACCACATGGGTTCAGGTCATTATTGAGGACCCTCACATATTTTTTCACAGAGATATCTGTGATCTTTGTTTTTGAGGAGAATGAAATAACTTGGAAAAAGCCCACTGCACTAACGCTGTTGGAAAGAACTTACTTAGTGTTCTTTGTGAAAAAAAACTATCATTTGACTTCTGTACTAATGTACAAAAAAGCAATCATGATAGTGATGTAGAGACAAGACTGGAAGAGGCTTCCTGAATCACGAAGCTCAGTATCCTGGTCCTGCCTGCTGGCAAGATAACATATAATCCATTGCTTATGGATATGTTTCTTGTATGCATTGTGTTTATTCCCTTTCCTTGATTTCTCTGATTCCTTTCAGCCTTTGCTTTGCTTCACAAGCCAAGCTCTTTCAGAGTCCTCCTGTGGTAGAGTCTTCATTCCTGTGACAATCATGGAAGACTGTCCACATATGTTTTGTGAGTTCAGTTTTTCTTTTGTGAATATGGTTCACCCAAATTGTATAGAGTATTCTGAATTATAGTTTAGGAAAAATCATACTTGTCCTTCTGTGTGCCTTTATTAGAAATATATCATTTAGTAATTGATAGGATTTTCCTTTTTCACAGCTGTCTCATGTCATATTGATACCGATGTGCTCTTGGTGATCAACTAAAATAAACTAGTTGTTTTTTACACATGTTGTTTCACATGATAAATTCCCAACCTGTAGCGGAAATGCTGTTAATCCCCGATACTCCCTTTCACTGCTACTTGCTGTTATTGCACGTGGGTCCACCTTTCAATTCTTGTAGTAATCCACAGAGTCTTCAGCTTAATGTGTAAGTTCTGGAGTCACACTGTAGAAAATGCTTTATCTAAATCCAGACAAATTATATCTACTTCATTTCTTTGTCTGGAAAATCAGTTATCGTATCAAAAAAGCTGTCAAGTTAGTCTGGCACAATCTACCCTTGGTAACACTGCTGTATTTTATCCTATGTTCTGTTTACTTCTCTGTCTTTAATTTATCTTTTTCTTCAAAGCCTGTCCTCAGCTCTGCAAACTGAAGAGGTCAGACTAATAGGCTTATGCTTGTCCAGATCATTTTTGTCCTTGCTTTTAAATATGGGCACTTGGGTTGCCATTCTCCACTAATATTTGATGCTTTCTCTGCCTTGATAAATTTGGAGGCTTATCTCTGCCACTGCAGTGGCCTTTATGAAATCACAGTACGCCTAGTGATTCAGGTTTCAGCGAGACATTTTTTTTCAAAGCCCATTGAACTGTTATCCTTTTTTTTTTTTTTCCAGTTAAACTTTTCATTGGTTAGTGAGACGTGAATTAAAAAAAAAAAATTAAATAACCATCTGCAAGGAGATCACATGTAAGATACAAGCAAATACTACTGCCGTGATGACTGAGTGAACAGATAGTACCCCCTACAACTTAATGCTCCCTTAAGCACAGAAACTGGGAGAGAAAGAGTTTAAAGTGGCATAATAATATTAGAGAAAATGATGTAAATTGGATCATAAGTACTTTCAAATACTGAACACTTAACTGTGAGATCTTAATTCACAAGGCTGTAGGACATCATTGGGCAGATTAAAGATAATAGAACATCATAGATGTTTAAATATTCTGTAATATTTTATGTTAGCACTTAAAAATGCAATGAATGGCACATGCAGGTCTAATGCTAGCTTATTACTCTTTTTTTTTTTCATAAATACATATAATCTAACCGCAAGGAGATTCATGACACTTGCTTTCTATGTACTTAGTAATGTGTCAGTATCAGTGTTCATTACGTGAACACTCTTTTGCTGGTCCTGATGAAATGATCAAGAAAGAGATTTAATATATACACATCTGTATTGTTTGAGTTGAAGCTGGCTAGGAGTACAGTGCATTTCTTGTTTACTCCTTTGCTTTTTTATTGCTTTCAGTTAGATGTTGCATCTGAAAATTAATGAAGGTGAAAATTACAATCAATTGTATATACAAAGAACTGGCGCTAATCTGGAAGTGAGGGAGTTTAACATTGATAGCAATTTAGAGGCAAGGCTGTTCCTCAGTATCATCTGAGTTTTCAAGGTGATATAATCACAACCGTAAATACCCTTTTGGAACAAAAAAGTTTTCCCAATAGTTTCTCAGGGTTTCTGGGTGTGAGGTGGCATGCAGCTAGGGGTCTAAAGCATTTTATATCTCTCACAACTTAAGCATCCATGCTTTTCATATTTTGGAAACAATAATATATATGTAAATTTCACATCCAAGCACTATGAGATACTGTCAGCAAATGTAATTACCTGTATGTGCATCTGTCTCCAGTTTCCTGCTACTGGCAAACTAATTGCATCATGTAAAGAAAAAAATTAATATATTCCATAACTTTTTATCTTTCAGATATTTAAGATATTTTCTTTTCTTGAAGCTGTCTCTTCTACAAACTCTCACTCACTAATTATATTTTGAGAACTCGTGTACATATTTCTCTGTTTGGAAAAGTATATGCTTAAATTTAAGGATCTGCTTAAGTTACACTGATTTAAATAAAAGACAAGCATGGGCATGTGTGTTAATATTATACTTTATGTATTCTTGGGAAGAATTTCTTTGCCTCAGTGTCTTCAGTCGTAGCACTGAGCCTTTTCAAAAGTGCTGCTTTTGAAAGCCTGTTTAGGCATTAAGCCTAAACTTGAGTCATCTTCCACTGGTAGACTTCAGTTGAAAGTTAGGGTGACCCCCTTACTGTATTGATCTGACAGCATTGCTTTAACTATTTCCAAATATTTGTCAGTAGTGGGACTAAGATCTTAGGATCTCTAAAGATCCACACTGGTAAATGGCAACTTTTATATAAAAAAAAAACCTGAACCAAACCCCACCCCTCTTGCTTTGCATACAGAGATTTCCTGTGTGACTCCTACAAAGGCGTACATGCTTTGCTAGACTAAATGTCTATTCTCTTTCTTTCCTTGCCCACCTAGATGAAAGAAAGTAGCTTATGAGACCAGTTCTGTGTTTTTTCCCCAGCCTCATTTTGGAATCAGAATGCACTTTGTGTCTGTTACAGGCTGTGATGTATGAAGCAGAAAGAAGATTGATTTTCACAAGCTACCTTGTACCTGAAGTAATGAGAGTGGCAAATTACTTGTTCACTGAGCAAACATGACAGGAATGTCATAGAGGGAATTTATATATATGCAAACACACGAGGGTCACATCAGTGTTACTTTTGCAAAGTGACCTTATCCACCAGAGGGGCATTTTTAAATCTGCATTAGCTTACACAGGAAAGGCTAAATAAAACTGCAAATACCTGCATTGCATGGGATGTAGAAACTAACACAACTAATAAATAATGTAAGATTCAACACAGTACAGAACATAATTTTAATGGCTGCATTACTTCTGTACAAGAAACTTGGGGTCAGAAGTGATTTCTGCTACTCACTTAGGGTTCTCTGAATTAACAAATAAAATATTTGTTGTAAAAAGAAAAGTAAGAGAACATAGGACTAATTTTATGTCAGGTTTTTGTCTCAAACACTTCATCAAGATTCAGTAAGGAAATAGGCTTACGCTTCTCTTTATGAGCACTTGCATTCACAGGGTGTATGTGTTTGCAGATGACAAATGGATCTTACTGACACCAAAAGTTTCTACATATGTAAAGCAGGAACGAATGAATTTTGAACATCTTCACGGAAGATGTGAAGAAAGAAAAGGACAACAGAGAAAAATGCTGTTACTGCTAGGAAACAGATGAGAATTTTATTTATGTATAAGCTCTTAAAGGAAGAATGAAAGCTATTATTTCTTTTTTTTTTTTTTTTTTTTCTCCTCAGCAATAAAGATTATATGAGGTTACACTTAACTTAAAATAGGAAAGCAAGGCAATTTAGCACAGTCCATAGAATGTAAGGTAACTCCTATGTGATCCTCCTCTATTTCTGAGCTGTTGGAAAGGTGGCTTGTCTCAAGCCCAGAAGCAAAAAAGGAAGCAAGTAGAAAAAAAAGGTCATGGATGCTATACTGCTGCAGTGAAATAGAAAATACACATCAGTGCATGGCAATTTCAGTACAGTTGAGTAGTTGGGCCAAATCTGCTTTTGGGAGGGGGCTGATAATGAGGTGCAGCATTGAGGAGAGCCTGTGCAACCTATTAGTTTATTCATAGTTTGCTTCCAATGAGCCACGAAGGCCAGGAAAAAGGATTTCTGCTGACACACAAGTTTGTGAAGCTTCTCTGCTGCATCCGATGTTGCTTCACCCTGAGAAAAAAAAATGCTGTAATTTTTAAGCTGTTTTTGTCACTAATCACCAGTACATTCTCTTCTTGAGTCTATGATACCAGGCTGGTGATGGTCTCATGGAGTGTGCTTCAGGGAAAAGTAATCTTATGGAGCAAAACTAATAAATCCTATGAATTTATTCATTGTATTACAGTGTTAATGAAGAGCTGGTCACGACAGTCATCTCACACGCAGCCACTGGCCTGTCTGAATTATTCTTTTTGAGTTTGTCCCTGGAACCATAGAAGGATCTATCTTTATTTTCCCTTGCCTTTAAGAACATTGAAAAATTAACTAAAACAGCCTTTTGTGTCCTCTTTTACGTGAAAGTGCTGAGAATTCCTTGAATTTATTTCCAATATGTTTGGATTAGTAACTGAAGGAAATTTTTGTGACACATAAAATTTATGTTTTTGTGTAACATTGGTTTTCAAATGTAGACGTCTTCTATAGCATGGCTGTTCTCCACTTTGATCACATGTGGCTTATGTGGCATTATTGAAGGCTGTAAGGATCACTGCAAGGGAGAGGTTCTGCAGAAAGGAAGGTAAAATAGGAAAAAAAGGTGTAAAAAGGTAAAATAGGAAAATGTCTCACACAGAAAACCATTCAAGTTAATAGCTATAGTTTGTCTGTGGAGCTCTGCATAACCTCTAGTCAAAGGAGACCTCATTTCAGAGCTCGTTTGTTCTATTTAACACAGCCTGCTACGTTAGTGTTATAACAGTATGGTAATGGACTGAATTTTATTTCCTGGATGCACTTGACATGGATCAGGGTTGCAGGAGGCTAATAGTTCTGTTTCAGAGCTGAGGTCAAATGATATCTAGTACCAGTATCTTCTCAGTGCTGTTATCGTGGACTGCTCTGCAAATCCACAAAAAGTAACCAGCATCACAGTTTCTGAGCCCAGGTGATAATGCACTTAGATACTGATCATATCTGTGGTCTCTCCTTGTTATCTAGCTGTTTGCCTGCTTTGCTAATGAGATGCATCCACCCCAACCCCCTGTGTTTCTTGGACTACAAAAGCTTCATTTTTTATTTCTAGGTCTGTATTGCTACAGTGTGGCTTCTCTGTGTGCAGCCACACTGCTGGGAGCAGAGTGCTTCATACCTTGTTTGTGCTTGTGCAGCCACTTGTCTGTCCTTGGACTGACCGTTGAGAGTGATCAACGCACACAACTGCAGGTCTACTGTTATACTGCATAAGTTTGAAACTTAACATCATCTTCTAACGTTTTCTTATTTGCACTGCTGTATGTTATAAATGCTTTAACTGCTGAGATATTTTTTGTGCTTCTGCTGGTGGCCTCTGAACTATTAGTCCTGAGGTGTAACTTGCACTGATTTTTCTGTTGATTGTGCCTATTATGAGACTGCCGTGCCAAGGCACGGTTTGAACTGAACTTGGCAAGGGACCCAAAAAATAACAAGAAGGGCTTCTAAAGGTATATCAATGAAAAAAGGAAGGTGAAAGAAAACATACTCCTCCTGAAGAACAAGAACAGGGAGCTAGTGACAACAGATGAAGAGAAGGCTGAGGTTCTCAATGACTTTTTTTCCTCAGTCTTTACTGGCAACCTCTCTCCCAACACCTCCCAAGTCAAAAAACCACAAGACAGGAATCAAGGTGGTGAAGTCACCCCTACTGTATGTGAAAATCAGGTTCGTGACCTCCTGAGGAACCTGAACACACATAAGTCTATGGGACCTGACGAGATGCATCCCAGAGTTCTGAGTGAACTGGCAGATGTAGTCACCAAGCCACTTTCAATAGTATTTGAAAAGTCATGGCAGTCAGGTGAAGTCCCTAGTGATTGGAAGAAGGGACGTGTTACACCTATATTCAAAAAGGGGAGAAAGGAGGACCCTGGGAACTACTGAGCTGTCAGCCTCACCTCTGTGCCTGGGAAGGTCATGGAGCAGATTCTCCTAGAAGGCCTGATAAGGCACCTGGAGGACAGGGAGGTGATATAGGACAGCCAGCATGGCTTCACTAAGGGGAAATCCTGCCTGACAAACCTAGTGGCTTTCTACGACAGAGTGACTGCA
>JAAGNO010008368.1:59615-104746 GCA_033439905.1 Ceryle rudis | reverse complement strand
GCCCCATCCCTGGAGACATTCAAGGTGAGGCTTGATGAGGCTCTGAGCAACCTGCTCTAGTTGAAGATGTCCCTGCTGTCAGCAGGGGGGTTGGACTAGGTGACCTCTAGAGGTCACTTCCAACCCAAACATTTCTGTTTCTAAAGTTATGATTTTTGTCCTTCTAAAGGTGAACACCATAAATAAGTAATGTAGAATAGTGTAATAAGTCTGTGGTGCATAAATAGTGTGTTTTTCTCATGATTCGAAAACCTGGCAATGGCTCTGAGCCCAGATTTACCATGTCAAAGCTGAAACCCTTCCCTTACTTTGCAGAACAGTCTCTTCTGTATCCAGTGCTGCCTTATTCTCTTTGGCGTGCTGAGATGTGGGCAGAGGTTTGTATCTTCACTGCCACCTATCCTGAGGGGTTGCTGTTCACAGCCAGATAGCTCAATGTTCTCTCTTTCACCCTGCTGCTACTGTTTTTCAATGTATTGGCATTTTCTGCTGTGTATTTGCTGCCAGCCTTGCAGCACAGCAAGTGAATTTGGTATCAGCATAGTACAGGAAGGAACTGTATTAGATTCAACTTTGCTTAATGGTGCAAGTCCCACTGGGTTTTAAGCAGTGTTGGGTAGGTGAGGAAGAAAGATTTGATTTTAATGAGAGATGACTTGGCACCAGCATCATAACAGGTGCAGTATGAGAA
Organism: Ceryle rudis; assembly: GCA_033439905.1. Taxonomy (NCBI): domain Eukaryota; kingdom Metazoa; phylum Chordata; class Aves; order Coraciiformes; family Cerylidae; genus Ceryle; species Ceryle rudis. The sequence goes on along the minus strand of JAAGNO010008368.1, from coordinate 104,055 downwards.
TCCAGGAATGAAAGAGTTAATTCATATTGTGTTAACAGAGATAGCTGTGACAGAGCATATGCTGAATGTGCATTCTATTTTCATTGTTTTTGTTCTTATTTACCGTGACAAATACTATATTTCCCTTTAGCTTTGTACGCTTCATAAACCTGGAGCTGATGATGAATATGCAGTTTATACTCCAAAGGCACTGGAATCAGTGCAAGAAGGCACAGCTCGCTGTGGTTCACAGCACACTGTGACCTCCACTGTGATTATTCATCAGTCAGGCTTTCAGGGCCACATCTACCATCCTAGAGATAGAACTTGCTTACTCCTTTCTCTTTTTCCCTGATAAATGCAGTATCTGAACCTGTGGGATACACACCGTAGATGTGTGACTTCTGTCAAAGGATGCTGAATTCTGTTTGCTCTGAATTAAGTTTTAAAAGGGTTTGGTATAATCCTCAGTGGGTTCTTAAATTGAGTTGTAGTGTTTTGTTACACATGGCCTGGTGTGGAAACTTATCTGTGCTTAACAAGATCTCATCAATCTCCTGGAGAGCAAGACTGGCAATTTTGGGAGAAGTGCTTTGGTTATAACTCTAGAAATCATGAGTGGAGTTGTGGGGTGTGTGGGGGAGTTGCCTTATCAGCATGTGGTGTTCTGATAGAAAGCAATTTACTCAGAGGAAAGGAATTGTTTTGAAAGAATGGAAAGAGATTTGGGAGTTTGAAAAGGCTATTCGTTAATTTTGCTTTAGAGCAGTCTGCCTTGCAACCTTGTAGTAGCTCAAGTCGGTGTTGTAAAAGAACAGAGGAAAAGAGATGTTAAAATCCTTTGGTTTGAAAATAATAGGCATAAATGTGCAACCATACTGAAGCAAGTTTTTTTTTCTGCTCAGGAAGGCACCCTGGTTCCAGGCATTAAAAACCAGCAATAATTTTGTTGAGATGATCAAATTTGCAGCTTTTCTAGTATAAGTGATTGGAAATAAGCAACAGCATCCTATTGACCTATCAGCAGAAACATGACTCTTATGCAGAGCTGTTTCTTAGCCAGCTCCCTAGGGCTCTTCTAAGGAGAATGAAAAGTGAGAGGAGGTTTCATAATTATAGCTCTTGCCACTCTTACGCAAAACTGTAATCCTTAAGCACTAGAGCCTAGGATACTGAACTTGTCTTTTTGGTAGGTGAAGGGGTATTTTGTCTTTGGAGAAGGTTACTGAAAGATAAGTCATGTGTTACCTTCTGCTTGAACCAATGCAGTGGCTTGCTGTCACAGTGAAAACATCACTGAGCAAGACGTGGGTAGCTAAGTGTAATTTCCCTTAGTGTACTAAATCAAATCTTTTCATTACCGAGAGATAGACAGGAGAGACACTAGTGAATCTGCTCTACTTGAATCCATGTTTACAAACTGCTCGTGTCTTACTAACAGGATTTCTCTGTGGGAGGGTTGGTATGTGTGTTGGAGGGCTGTTTGAATCTGATTTCTCTTCATGGTTTGTGAGCAGAATCAAAAAAAAAGTTGCAATCCCACGAGCTAAAAACTCCACTACATGGTCAGAGAGAACCACGTGGACCATGACTGGACCCAAACACACTAGTGGAAGTGCTCTGTTGATCAAAACTTGCTCCATGGCTGTATGGATGCATCCTTCTTGCCAGCTTTAGAGCCTGCTGTGGTTATGAACACTGCTTGCACTTTGAGAGAAACATGATGAGGGGAAATGTTGAATTTTTCTGATACTGAGCAGGGTGGAGAAACGCTGGTACACCAGGGAGGGAGGTTGTACTGATGCTCTCTGTGTGATGTACCTCATTTAGAACTAAGAAGAATTTAAGATTTAAGGGTTGTCACCCAGACACTTACAAAAAGTGCTTGAATTCTCCTTAAATGAAGACAAAAAAATGTTTATTAAAGAAGTCTTAAGATAAATACTTATTTTTGTGTATTTTTGTTTTCAGGATGAATAAGAGATACTTACAGAAAGCAACAAAAGGAAAACTGCTAATAATAATATTTGTTGTAACGCTGTGGGGGAAATTAGCATCTGGGGCAAATCATCATAAAGGTAAGAAAATCTATTATTTTCTGTTTATACTGTCATATCTGTGGCCTCTGTCAACAAATTCAGAAGTGTCCAATCTATGCAACCTTTTTTTCCTTATGCCTATTAGTGTCTTCTGATATTGGTCTACTAATCAGTACCAAAGGAGAATTTTCAGTGGATAGACTTTAAATAATTTGTTGAGAATTTAAGTATTTGAGTCTCCTTTTGATCATTCTCTGATTTTAGGTAATTTTGTAATAATGGTGCAGTTGAAAAAAGATGGTAAAAAAAAAAAGATTGTAAAATAAAAAAAAAATTAAATGATTGCTGCTTGTTTCATAAAACTAGATGTATCAGGTAGCACATATGTGTACGACAAAAGAATTCCTGGAATGAACCTTAGAAAGAAATAATTTTTAGTAACATTTATGCTGCTGCTGCGTGCAGTTATCTGTCAAGGCTAACTTCATAGATAATGTCTGCTCAATATGATTGTTTTTGTCACCAAAAAAAATCATTGCTTTGCAGTGTTGTCTGTCTTCTATGCTTAGTTCGTAACACAGACCAAGAACTTTATTAGCTTGTGACAATGTGAGATTTGTTTCCTCTTGATCATTCCAGCCCTTAAAATGTATATGTACCAGCAGAAGCTGTGATGGTTTATGGAGGCTTGTAAAAAGGTCTTTTGTGTGTGTGTGTTTCTGTAAACCTCTAATGCAGAGAACAAGCTGTCCAGATTCATGTACTAATATCTTCTTATTCGCTAATATAACTTGAAATGTGATCTGCAGTATAATATAATTTTGAAGTCCACTTCTCATCTTCATTAGTGTCTGTGGGCTATTTATCTGATTATTTGAGATCAGAGTAAACACTAACAACTCGGATAAAGTAAGGGTGGGACACAGCATTACTGAGAGCTAACGAGTTAAATACTGGGGAAAGATTCCATTAACACCAGTAAGCTCATCTCCCTCTGTTCATGTAAATGAAAAAAAAAAAAAAAATTATGTTCCCTCTGGTGATAGGATTTCATGAGCAGGTATTTTATATATATAGCTGCTAGATATTTTTCTGCTGTGTGGAGATCCCTTTCTTCAAAATATGATTAAGGACTTCAGGATGCATAGACACTTTCTGCAACGTCTTTTGTGAGTTGCAGTTTGGCTGCAGACAAAACAGAATCTGATGTGGTCCTGCAGGCTACCAAAGATGGGCATAATGCCAGACAGGAACTATGCTGACACCCTTTTCTTAGCCTTTGTTCCCTCTCTAAACAAGAATATGGATTTGTGCTGTGGCTTGCCAGTTTAGTTGTCTATTGGAAAAGAGCCAAGATATCCTAGCCTGGATTCAGAATTCTTTTGTCTTTCATTATCTTTCTTAAAAAAAAAAAAAAAAAAAAGCCCATCTCCAGATCATTCTGATTTCATCCACAAAAGCTGGTGAAGCTGTGATTACTTCAGTCCAATTCAAACTTTGCCAAGGTATGCTTACTACTGTTTTTGAAAAAAAGATGAGTAAAATCTGTCACCAGGTATTTAAAGGAAACAAATTGTAATCCTAAGGACTATTTGGGGAATTAGGGCCTCATAATTGAGAATTAAGTGATCCCACACCAATTTTAGATTTCCAGATATATTTATGTAAGGGATACCCAAGCAGAGCTATGCCATTAATTATGGGGACAGTACTCTGCAATTGAACCCCAGCCTTAGAGAAGAAATAATTTGAGAAATTTTGAATTTGATGGTTTTAGATTTAAAAATATGCACACGAGCCCCCTGAAAAATCAGGTTTATTAGCTGCGGGGACTTCTTTACATTCCTGCAAGTTAACAAAAAGCTTTGGTTCTTTTTAAGTTGTAACTTTTCACCCCTTCAGCAATATGTATAAAGTCTTGCAGGGAACAATAATAAGAAGCATGACTTGAGTGTTTAATTTAGAAAAGCAACTACTGTACGTGTTCAGATTCTCTTGGAAATAAAAAAAATATTCAGAAGTATTTTGGCTTGCGGGTTTAGTAGATGTGCAAATCATCTGCATTCACTGTATACAGGGGATTATTATTGTAAAAAGCACAAATCGGAGATACACAGCTCAGCTACCATGGATTTCCAAATAAACTGGAAGTTTAACTTAAACAAAATTTTCCCTCTAACAGCAGAAATGGAGCTAAGGTGAAGTCAAGGAAAATCTGACACTGTTCACCTTTGCAAGGAGTTTCCAAATAGTGAGAAATATGTGAGTTTCTTCAGCGATAATTATCCCTGGCATCATTACTCTTCATTTATACAAGTCCTTACTAACATATTGACAGAAGAAACCCTAATGACTTTGAAGGAGCCCTTACAATTTCAAAGATCAATAATCTACATTTTAAAAAAATCTTTACTTTCCTATTGACTTACTCATATTATGCATCAGTTGCACCAGCTCTTGAACCCATCTCTTTTTATGAAGGCTATTGTAAAAGGAAAGGCAAAGGAAAAGCAGGAAACATCATCAATGTGTGAAAAATTGTTTAATGGGCATTCTGGTCTCCAGGCAGCCTTCAGCAGGGATATAAACAGCTGACTTTTGACAGGCTGTCCCTAGGCTTGTTGTGCTTATTTTCAGGGATACACGATGCAAACAGGAAATCCCAAGTCAGCAGCAAAAATGCAGAGACTGAGGCAGGGCATGGGGAACAAGGCTCTAAGGTCCATTTGAGCAGCCACTAGTGTTAAAAACTGAATTTCAGATTACAGCTTTTCAGTGTCAGGTGTATGGGTGCCAAGTCCATCCTTCTTTTTCTTCAGGAGACTGGTTTGAAGACATACCTGCTCCCTTGGCTGATTGTTAAAGTTTCATCAGTCTGGACAGAAAGTCCAAGAACTAAACTAGATAAGCAAGCACTCACAGTGTTTAAAACAAAACACAAAGAACACTTTTTTTGCTGCACAGTACTACGAGTTCTCCTGCGTAGCTCCTGGGTGTCCACATACTTACAGTCCATTTTTCCTGCCTTCTGAAAAGAAACAGGATCTCTGCTTTGGCTTTGTTTTGCTGGGGGCCCTGATACTGTAGCGGTCTGTGCCTTACCTGAGCACATGTGTATATGTGAATCAGCCCACAGTAGCAGATCCATTTATGCTGCAGTAGCTATGTATGAGAAGACAAGTAAAGAGTGGCATATCAATCTCCTAAAGGATGTTGTCAAGGTTATGAGTCTAAAAACTGATATACCTTGAGGGTGGCTGAAAGAAATCCATAAGGTTATTTTATTAGAAGACGGATCCTGATCCTCCCACTTACTTCTAGCCCTTGGAAAACAAATAAACCTGTGCAAACATATAGTGTTCACTGACAGATATGGCAGGCAGGCATCAGATCAGCATCACTGCCTGTTTGCTATTTCTGTCATACGGAATGTGAATTGATTTGGTGAGCGTTGTATCACAGCCCATGTTTAAGGTTGCAAGTGTTGGACTGATTCTTCCGAGAAAGAAAAATACTGATAGCCCTTTACAAGCCCTTTGTAGAGAAAAGGCTACTGTGAGGCATGGTTTCTGCCTTAAAACTAAAAAGTCTACTGAAAATTCAGATTTCTTTGAGGTTTTGTGTGGTTACTAAGAACTGTTACATTAATAACACACTAAGGTAATCTAAATAAATTAAGGGTGCTTTTGAGTCTGAGCATAGTTTAATGTTCCTCAAAATACAAACCAATAAACTTTATCTTAAATTTTTAATCCATGGAAAAATAAAAAGCTACTTAAAAATATGGCTAATCATTAATGTTTTCATGCTGGAAATAATTTGTTATGGAACCAGAAAACACTCTAGGTAAATAAATAAATATGTTTGGATTTACTACACGAAAAGGCAAGAAACAATTCTATGATTCTATGACAATTTATTTTCATTTAAAAAAAAAACTCTCTCAGAAGCTGAACTTATTCATTTCATGCTTATCATATAGTTAAAACAAACTAAACCCTTTATCCTTTGTGATGCAGAGTTGCTGCAACTACTTGTCTGTGAATTGGCACTAAATTAGAAGTCTGAGGGAATGTCTTACTATTCACAAGGAGAAAATGAATCTTGGTTTCTCTTTGCTGAGGAGTAGCTGTTCCGAAGCCCAGCTGAATGAAGGAGCAACTGAGCCTCTAAAGCTGCCAGCTAGGTTACCCTTCCTGGATAACTCTGCCTTTCTCAGCTGCCTTGCCGGTATAGAAACACTGCTGGCACCAGTGTTGTGATGTAGGATATAGCCTGTGCCCACACATGAGTTTGAGAATAGATATGACTATGACAAGCAAGAAATCCTGTGGTAGCAGTGGCACACTTTCAGGTGGTACTGATGTGCTTATGTGCTTATGTCCATGGCTGGACTTCCATTAGTGGTAATCTTCTTTTCTGTTCATCAGGTGTCTTTCCTCTTATTTTGTGAGATGACTACATGTAACATGTGCAGGACAGTCCTGAAAAGCCTAAGGAACTGTCTGAAGATTTTCAATCTTTACAGAACTGAGTTAGAAAAGCAGCTTAATTGTAATAATTGTCCCTGAGTATCTTATTTTCTTTGGATAAATTTCTGTTTGCTCTGGAAGAGCTTTTAAGTCTTACGTCTAAATTTGTCATGTTTTGTCTCAGGAAAATGAACCAAACAGTGGCAAGCCCTGAACAGGGCTCCATATAGTCTAACATGTCCCATGTGTATCTCTGAGAATGTAAACTTTTTTTAGGGAAAGAAATCTCATAGTAATGAAGAAACTTAATCAAATGTGATACCATATGTCAGTATGGGCAGTGGTATGCCTGGTTCTGGAGAGTGAGTCGAAGGATTTGTAGCCTTTGTAGACAGATGGGGTGGTGGAAGTTTGTTCTCTTGGCTTCTTAGCATTCAGCTGGGCTCTCTTAGCAAATGCAGTAATGCCAACACTGCACTGAATCAGCATGTGACAGGCTCCTGGCTCTGCCTGACCCCCGGGCTGTGGAAATGATTTGTTCTGAGGAGAGATAATATAGCACTTTGTAAGAAGTTATGGTAATGGCCTGTGTGCATTGCCTCAATGCCCTCATGCCTGTTTCATGCAGAAGGGGTGAAACTCACTGGTGAGTTAGGACAGCTGTTTAGATGTCTTCATAGGTGATTTATGTTCTATCTGCAGTTCTATCGCATCACTAGGGCAGTGCAAGGGACCTGAGACATGCTGGTGAATCTTCTGCAATACTTTACAAGCTCTTAGTGTTGTGAATTGCGCCTTAAAGATACCATTGATTCTCTGATCCTTGCAGTAGATTTGCTCCTACCCAAACTTTCTCCTTTCAGTTATGCACTGACTGATATTCATTTAGTCACCTATGTGTAGCTCTGTTGCAATAACATGTGACTCCATGTTCAGATGTCAGTGTATAAAGTCCAGTACTGGCTTGCACTCCCTCTACTCCTAGGACAAAATTTTATCAGAAGTACTGTATATTTCCAGTGTAGGTAAATGTACCTTGAAGTTTACTAAAGATGATGCCTAAGTGGAGATACTTCTGAGCACTGATTAGTTCTTTTTATTTGACTTCCTGAGTGGCTCTTTGCTGTATGTTTATATCTGAAGCAGCAGAACAGAAGACATTGTTTTTCTTGTGCTGACTGCTTGCTATAGATCAAATGAAACTGTCTTGAGTGGGCTGGGAGAAAGCCTCTGGACCACATGGGTGGTCAGGTAAAATAAGATAGCGACTAGCCTACAGCAGGTGCAAAGACTGGGGACAACTAAGAAAACTGGTGAAGAGACAAACATCTGGCCTTTTGAGGTGAAGGAAAGAAAGGGACCGGAGGAGCCAGATGTGATTGTGCTGAGGGGTTCTTGTCTGAAGGTAGAATTGGAAAGATGAATCCATTCAATCAAGGCTAGATTTGTTTATAAGCTCTTATATTTCCATTCAGCTTTACTCAGCTGAGTTTTCTCTGTTAGAAAACATGATCTACAAGGTGATCTACAAGGTCCTTTCCAACCACAATTATTCTGTGATTCTGTGTTTGTGTCTCATTTATAATAATGACTTTGAATTATTAGTCCTGCTGAAGTTTTAGGGTACTCTGTAAGAGAAGGTCCACCAGAGACCTATGATTGACTGTGGTCTCATTGTGTTTTGTATGAAAAATCATACCAAAAGTTCATGAATGTAATATCACTGGAGCATTGCAGAAGATATGTAACTAGTTCTACTACTGGGAATCACACTGGAGGTTACAGTTATTCAGAAGAGCTGGTAAAGGACTGCGCTTTACTCTGGTGTCTTGTTATTGCATTAAAACTGTGCAGGTTACTAACACCAGTGTTCACAAGTTTGGGTAAATATCTGCAATGCATTGCAGCTAAATCATGGTGTCTAGTTTACTTTATTCAGGAAAATTAGAGTCTTGACTATCATTTTGGTGTTTGAGATCTACGTTCCTGGTGTTTAGAATCTCGCTATCTAGATAAAAATAGCCCTAACTGGTTGGGGCTGGAAGATGTCAGTTGGGCCTGTCAAAATATTAGATGGAGGCATCCACTTGTTTGCTGTCGATCTGTCAGTCCTGCTTCATCAAGCTCTTTTGTCATATTTGCTGAATGTCTCAAACATGGATAATATCATTTGTGGAAGTTTGTCCCAGCAATAGATTCTCTTAAATGAGAACAATTTGTGTGCAGCTTTCACTAACTTAATTTTGAGTGTAATTGATGTTTAAATATAGAAACAAAGAAAGATGATAGCTATTTCAGCAGACATGGCGAAGAAAGATATTAGATATTCTTATCTAGCTTGAGCATTAATTGAAAGTTTCAGTCATATCAGGATCAGAACCTGATGCCAAAATTGCCATTTGCTTGAAGATAAAATAGAAGACTCAGTCAAACACTTTCATATTGGTATCTGTCACTGTAATCTAAAATGTTAATGCAATATCTGTTCAGTAGATAACATTTCTTGGCCTTCTGCCAGGCCATAAAGGAAAATATTTCCTGATTGCCAAGATGCCAATTGTTCTAAGGGTTGTAGAACTATGGATGCAGAAATCATGGCAATAGCAGAGTTACGCCTATTTCTTCTCTGCTCTGCCAACTCCATCACAGCAAACGTCTGCCTTCATTTTTGCACAAATTCCCACTGCCACCTTGGTGATGAAACTTGACTGTCCTTAAGGCAGCTGTGGAGAGAGAAGTTAGAGAGTCATAATGAGGCATCATGCATTTTCCTTTATACTGATCACTTTAAGAATAATTATGTTTATATTTGTTGAGTATTATAATTTCTTGATGCTTTTCTAAAACGAGTAAAAGGGAAGTTCTTAGCAGTTCTTTATTTTGGGCCTGATCTTGTAATCCCAAAGTGATTACAGAATTTTAATGGTAAATATCAGAATGAGTTTACACAAATAAAACCTTCTGAGGAAATGCCTTTTTCTGTCTATTCATAGAAATACTTAATGCTAATAGCAAGACCCGACTGAGTTATTCCAAAAGTGGGAATCCTTATGTGCAGGAAAGCTCTGAACTTGCCTTCTGGTTGAAGTTTAAAGACTCAGAATTTGACATGCATTATAGAAAAACTGTCCCTGGGTCTTCTGACAACTTTAGAACTCAGGTGGTAGGATTATCTTGAGGTATATTGGAAGGTCATGATTGGTACAGAGTTTATGTCCAAGACCCTGAAACCAGCTTTCTTTTGCAGAGAAACCAAGCAGATTTTTCTCCAGTAGTATAACAACTTTTCTTTTTTCCTGTCTTTTTCCTCAGAGAAATGCTCAGAAAATTTTATTAATGGCTGGGACTATCAAACAAGAATATAATTAAAAAGAAAATCTGAATAGTTTACAGTTTCCCTTACATTATGTTTTCTCCAAATTCAACACGTTAAGGTTGTGTTGTTTTTATAGGTCAAATATAATGAATCAATATCACATTATAATTAGAGTCTGATCCTTAAGAGTATCCAGATATGTAAAATTAATGTAATGGCAGGATAAGGACAGATTCTATCTTCAAAGGGTAGATCTGGTTTCAGGTATGGAGGCCACATAACCCAGTGCTGGTCTTAGGGTTTTCTGCATTGTCCCCTCAGGTTTTCCAATATACATTCCATGCATCCAACATACATTCCATACATGCAGTGATGACTGCACCATATGTGTGCTCATATCTACTGTACACCCCGTTATCTGACTCAGGAAATTTCACATATGCAGACTGGGAGGTTTGTGCCTGGAAAATCGCATCCCATGGGGAGATTATTTCTATAGCATTCAGGGGATATGTTAATCTAATTTTGATCTGCATTAATTTTCTGCTGATGGTGTCTAAAGACCACACCCTTCTATCTTGCCTCTCTTCACTGAATTTACTCCACAGCACTGTTAAGTAATTGCTTGTACAATGTCATATTTTAGAACAGCTGTTCTTTAGTCATACAATTGCCAAGGAAATGTTCAGAAACAGCTATTCTGGGGAACAGCAGGAGAAAAATCCTTCATGTGTTTTGGACTGTAATTTGTAAAGTTTCTTTCTGAACAAAAATTTTTAGTTCTGTTCTTTGCAGGGATGAGAGTGATTTACCATTTTAAAGCTCACTGGGGCAGTCTTCCACTGTAGTAGACATTTGTAAAAGAATCTCATCCTTTCAGAAGATCGGGGAATTGTTCAGAGCCCAATCTGCCCAGACCAAGAGCTCCAAAGCAGCAAAGCCTGTTTATATATGCATGTGTATTTGCATGCATATGCACACAGTGATATGAGAGACTTGAGTGAAAGAGAAAAATGCAAGGTCATCACTGATGAAATAGCTTACATGCACCATTTTAGTGTTTTTAAAAGCTTATCATTTATTTATGGGAGCTTCACAAAATAGTAGGCACTTTTCAAACATAACTGAAAACTCAGGGCATTTTCCACAGCTACCAGGTTTAGACATCTCTTTAGGTGCTCTAAAACACCTTCTGAGCTCATTCCTTTCACAAAGTGGGAAGTAAAGCTTTCAGTGTAGGTGTGAATACTTCCCTGAATTCATATACCAAAAAGTTTGCAACCTATTGGAAATCTTCTGGAACTTTTGGAATGTCTTATAGGAAGAGGACTCATTTTGGATATTGTTCTCTTTGCCCAATAATTCTTCTGTATCAGCGTCATAACATCTAAATAAAATTATAACAGTCTTATTTTATTTCTGCTGTTCAAATGCAGTCTCATGTTGCAGTTCAGAAGCCAGCAAAATTTGGTCTGTGACAGGTTCATTTATATCTGCATACCATTCTGCAAATGTCATTCTGTTGTGTTAAAAAAGGCTTCGTTATAAAACCTGGATTTGACATTTTCTCCGTTTCTCCTTGTTGAGCTAAACTACACAGAAAGTCAGGAACAAATTTGCAGAGGAAAGTTTGATCTTCCCATTAAAGTTTGCAAGTACCATTTAACTGTGACCAAGAAAACCCCACTTCTCCACATAGATGTGAGCAAAGCCATGGCATACTTATTGGAGAATGGAGGCTGTCTTAGGGGTTTAGATAACAGAAAGCAGGAAAATCATAAAAGAGCAGTATGCTTTGTGCAGCTCACTTTTACCAGACTGAGCAAGAATTCTGTCTGTAGTGATGAGGAGGCTGAGGCAGGAGCTGCCAAGTCTGTCTTGTTCTTTTTTCCCCATAGATTTGTATAACTCTTGTACTCAAATTGTTCTCAAGTAAATGCAGTAGACTTAGAATTCTTTTTGCAAAATACTTCTGGCTTCAATATTAAGTGTCCTTGAATGACTGAAGTATTAAGCTGAATGTGCGAGTTATTCTGGTTGAATGCAGAGCTGTGGAAAGGATATGCCAAAGAAAAGTGTTCTGTTAAGACCAACAGAAATCTTGGGTGCATTGTATTTTTACATGCAAATTATTAAAATCGTGTCAGCTGAGTCTGTGCTCCAGGACTCGCGGAGACCCAGGGATTGTAGGAGCCTGGCTGAGTTACTGGGAAGGTCAGAATTGCTTTGGATCCAGAATTTGAACCCAAGACAATGTACGTGTCTGATGGGAGGGGAGTAAGGATGAAGAAGTTAAGCCTGTACTTCCATCTCAGTGAAAAGAAACATCATAGAAAAGACTGAAATCATTATTAGATTCCTTCAGTGAACTGGAAGACTAATGAAAGCCAAAGTTGTTTTTAAAAGATGACAGATAGCAGAAAGTATTGTATCTATGAACAACAAAATGAAAATACTTAAGTAAAATACTTATTTAAAACTTTGCTCAGTTTTGTTATGTTATGTAAATTTACTACTGATAGAAAAAAAAAAAAAAAAAAGATTACTGATGCTAAACTTTCATCTAAGATGCATTGGCATGTGTCAGATTAACTGTGGAAATTTTGTGAAATGGAACCCAGAAGGTGTGCTAACTGCTAGACACCGCAGAGTGGAAAGTAAATATATTTCCAGTGAGTGAATATTGAGAAAACAAGCATCTGGAAGAAATGGGGATTTTGGTTTCTTAATTGCATCATTCACCCCAGAACATCTGCCAGAGATATTAAGAGCAAATATAACTGTATCTGAGAGAAGATATAAGTTTAAATAAGGAAGGAGGAAGAGTAATATTGTACCATCTTGTAACACTGCTGCATGCTGTGCATATGAATGCTGTGTAAATCCTTCTTTTCCTTGTAGTTTTGCTTCAAAAAACACCTTAGGAGAATAAAAATGCTGTTTCCATACCTATGTTTACCTTTTCAGAACATGGCAAAATTCAGAAAATCTCATTTATGATAAGTAAATAATGCATATTTTCACAATTTTGTCCCTCATCATAACAATACATAGTATACTGGAAGGCTGAATTGCAGAACACAAAGGGCATCCTGCCGAGGTTATGCCCTGGAAACACTTGAGAAAACAATTAACCTTTCATCCTACTTATGTCACCTCTGTTCATAGTATAGTTTAGATGAGCGCAAAGGCTTCTTTACTCTTTGCTCTCACACCATCCCTGGACACTGCTTTTTGGGGACTGTGAGAATGAAGTGCACTAAGGTCCTCTGCCTACTGTTAGGGAAGAAGATGGGGTGGGATGGGATCTATACAGCTAAAAAGTGGGGAATTAGAAGGATCCCTATTACACCAGTGCAAGAACAGTGCTCACCAGTCTTACACATTTTTTGTCTTTTTATTTTTGCCCTGCATCATTAGATGCATTTTCTAGTAAGCAATTTAAAGACACTATATTTTCTCACTCTCCTTCTGTCAAAACATTACTGTCATGACATTTTTCCGGCTTTACTCTGACAAACAGCTTGTATAGAAGAAAATGACTGAAGAAAAGAGCTTAGCCACCAAGGAGGGGTTTAGGCATATTGTACTTCACAAATCTGAAGTAAATCATACATGTTAAAGAAAAATAAAGAATTTTTAAATTGGTATAATTTTAAATTGTCATTTGAAATATAAATTCCAGAAAAACCACTGCATATTTTTGCCTGTAAAAATGCCGTGGTCTAGAACAGCTCCTCTTTGTAGAGATACCCAAAAAATGTTCAGAATCAATCAACTATTTTTGGAAATAGCAAATCACAATTTTTAAAAAATTATTTTGGACTAAGACCTCCATTAATATATTATCAGCATTTTATGTTCATGTTACAAGCATTTAGTACTTGAGTTTGTGTTTTGATTTTTTTTTTTTCTGAAAGTTAGAGCAAAACTAAATTAGTCTGAATGGCATATAGAAATCGTACTGTTACTTTTTGTAGTTTCTGTGGTTTATTTCATCACAGGCAGCACTTTACCCTCATTATTTTTTCATCTTTCTGAAATAAACAATGCTAGTCTGTTGGGTATTATTGATAGTAAATACTGAAAGTACTGTTCAAAATAATGAATTTGCTGAAGAAACCACCTTTCTCAAGTCTAGTTCTTGCTTCTATTTTCAAATATAATTTAGTCTAATGAGCATTTTTTAACATTTTTATGCAGTAAATCCAGTGAAGAATTCACATTTAAAACCATCACACTAAACAGTTGAGTAAGGGAAAAAAAGTGTCAGAAGTCCCACTTACCAGACTGATTTTGGCTGTCAGAAAAGCTCTCCTAAAAATCTTTTCTATTGTCTGAACATGTCTGTAGGAATAGTTATTAACTCATTTGCTTTTCTGCTGGGTGCTAGGAATACAACAGTCTACACTCAGGCAGCATTAAGACCCACACTGAAAATATGAGAAAATGCCAAATTGTAGCTTATCCTAATAGAGCTGATGAAGGAGAGGCATGTTAAATGATAAAATGTCACTCCATTTTTCATAAGAATGATCACTAGGGTGTAACATTTTCAGTAGTTTTTAAGGAAGTTTTTATGTTTGGCATTTCTTTTGTACTTCATTTATTTTATGAAAAAATCTCCTAGGTTCATGCATAGCAAAAATTGATAATTAAGAGGGAGACAGATGGGACACATGAGATTTCTTTCTTACAGACAACCTGGAGAAAACCTTGGAAATGTTATTTTACAGCTATATAGTGGGATTTAAAAGCTTCAGACTATTTCACTGTGTCTTTTTTTAAGTGGAAACAACGAGGAAATAAATCGGTGGTGTCTTTTAAATCTAGGAGGCCTGTCTGAGTCCTAAGTTTCAATTTCTTTATTTTTTTTCCTCTGAAGGAGAAAGTTCACTGTTTAAAGAGAGCTTTGAAAAATCAGTCTAGATGTGCTCCTAATGTAGCCAGTAACATTTTAAAAGCTGCTGAAATAATAGCTAGGGGAGTATGTTCCTCAAATGGCCTTTTGTGTCTTCCTCTGACTTTAGTGCTAAATTTGGACCTGAAAGTGACTCCTCTGCTGAGTCCTGGCAAATATCTGAGATCTTAGAGGTCAGCTTTACAGTGTAGGATAAATCAGTGGATGTAAGCTTGCTTTAGTTTTACAGATATTTTATCAGTCCTAGAGCAGATACGTTTGCGGAGCACTGACTTTCTGTTAGGCCTGTTTCAGTATTGCAGTAACGTCAGATTCTCATGAGGGCAATCTCCCCAAAGAAAGGGAATAACCAGGGACCAAGTCACATCTCTGCTGATGTAGCTTTTTCCCTTAGGGAGGGATCTAACCTTGCGCACTTAAAATTCAGGTATTACCTCCTAGGGGTGCTCCTTTCTCTAGCTCTGCATCGATTATACAGGGATGTCCAGCTCAGATTAGATGCCAAAGCTGTGGACTTCCAATGTATAGTGACAAGTGTCTTTGCTTTTGTAGAAAACAGCAGAAACCCCACTGTCTTTGTTGTTATAATAATATAATAAATGCTGATACAAAGATTCAGAAAGTGAACAAAAATGTCAAGATTCATTGCTGTGTTATATTTTTGGATACTTCTCCTTAGAGACACTCTCTTCTATGTCCTTGACTGTATGTGTATGTATTTATGTATGCATATATATAACACTTGAAAAAAATAAGTAGGGTCAAAACTCCAGCATCTCTGCAGTTTGCAGGATCAGACACTGCTATACATTGCTTTTGGTGATCCGAACCATGCATGCACTGTTGAAATTTAGTTTTTGTTCATTCAACTGACAACATAGTCATGTAATATGTACATTGCTAGACTCTAGAAATGACTGCACGGGAAAGGAAATGTGGATGAACATGCCACTTCTTTGAATAGGTGGGGCAGAGGATCAGAAATAATCAGATAGCAAATATGCTGAATAATACAGATGCTAAAGTAAAAATCCAAGTGAAGAGCAGTCACAAACCACAAATATCAGTGTAGCTGTGCATGAAATAAAAGGAAATTCACAGTGTCCATGTTTACTTTTTTATTGTGGGTCTTGTTCCTTAGAAAATACAGGTGCTCAGTTGTAATATAACTCCAAGGCAATGCAGCACTTTCACATTAAGAATTAGGTGTTAAAGCAAGGCTGTACCACTGAAGTCAGGAAAGATTGTCTCACTCTGCTGCATCTTCAGTTTCTGATTTCCCCACCTTTTTATTTTGTTTTACAATGCTCTGCTAACTACAGCTGCACCTGGAGGATATGCACTAGGATTATTCTCAAGATTTCCCCGACTTGTGAGCTCTGTGAAGATAAAACTCCCGCTAGATTTGTGTATGTGATCAGACAAGGTATCTCATGAATGGCGTTTTGTCAAATTCTACTGTATATCCCCTTGCTGTTCAGTTTTTAAGGTGGTAAATTGAAGGGGAAGGCAATTGTTGTTTTGTGACAGGCTTCTGCACGCTGAAGAAGATTATGCTTGGCTCCCTTCACAAAATATTAGTGCTATAGACCTGGTTGGTTATTTAACACTCATTATATTTTTTTCTGGTGTGCATTTTAGAACTAAACCAGTAAAAATATTTGTTGTGAGTCAGTGTAGATGCTGCTAAGGAATTGTGGGTAGTTGGTTATTTCCCCATAACAATTTCATCTAACCTTGAAAGGAGGCACAGCCCTACGGATATTTATAAATGGCCGCTCATTTGCTGTCATTTTTGACATGTTGTTAGGCGCTGGAAGACAAATACACTGTACTACTATGTATTGTACATGGCATTCAGCTTTGCGCTTGGGACTTGAAAGAGCGTGTGCAACCTAGCCCATAGGTAACAACTGCTTCTCAATCTACTGATCTTTCAGTTAACTAAAATTCACTCTTCAGAGCGATCCAAATGTTGAAGTTTTGAGGTTCTAATGTTGACCTCTGTGAGGAAAATCCGATGTTAAAGTAGCAAAAAGATCAAAGAATATGCAGCCATAAAAATGTATACAGCTAGTATATGGATGCCATCATTTTATGTTTAGGTGGTGATTTGCCTATATATTAGAGTGCTTCCTTGCAAGTTCCTATTAGTAACATGTGAATTAAAAGTTGGCTATTACTTTTTTTTTGTTTTTTAACTTTCTTTGCTTCCTGAGGGCTCTCCCCTTTTACACTGGTGAGAAAGGTATGAGAGCTTTGGACACTGCCTGTGGCATGAGCAGTCTCTGGCACCAACACACCTTGGAGGGTGCCTGGTTCATGGTGGCTAAGGGAGCATTACTCTGGCTCTTGTGGGGGAAGGGTCGATCTGAGTGTTGTGTAACATGGCAAGGAAGAGCTCTGGGAGCTGGAGCTGGTGAGGTGTAGGAAGCTTGCCTTCAACAGTGGCCCCTTCACTATCTCTTTCAGCAGCACAGTACTGTAGCCTTCCTTGTGCTTCATGGTAGGAGGTATGATTGCTTGGCTGGTCTGGGAATTTCATGTTCAATGCAGAAGGCTTGACCAGTCTGGGGTAATGTAAAATTAGTTTACTAATGATTTACTTACATCCTGCTTCAGGTATGCTTTTTATGTTCCTGCAAAGCTCATACCCCAGATCTGCCCAGTGAGTTCTGCTGCGCTCTGCACTTGCAGAGGAAAACGGATCATAAGCTGGTCTGGCATGGCCTCTTTTACCACTGGATGCACTGTATGAGCTTCTGTAGACATGCAAGAGAAAATGCTAAGCATGAAGCTGTGTCCTTATTCTCTGAAGAATTCCCTGAATAATTATGATTTTTTTTTTTTTTTCCCCTATAACTTGCTTTTTAAATAGGTTTCTCTTGAAGTTGTGAATTAATTCAGATGCTTTCATTACCTGGCAGTTTTTACAAAGCAGGCTTTTGGAGTTCTGGGAACTGTGATGTTTTTGCAGCTTCTGACTTTGAATGGCAATGGTGTATATGTTTCATATCAACAGCTTCTATTAACCAGAGGTCCTTCAGAAACAAGTGCCAGGAAGTCTGCTAGGAGCATCTTAAAAGATAGCTTTTCAGCAAGAAGAGATATCTGAAAGTGTTATCTTCAGGGAGTCCTAGAGCAAAAGTATTCTTGATTGCACAGCTCTGAATGGTTCTCCTGGCAGTTTATCCTCTTTTATTTTGCTTGTTGAAATGTGCTTTCTTTTTCTCTGTTTTGAAGAATAGCCAGCCTCTTCCCAGGCCATCCAGTTTCAATTCATAGACTCTGTCTAGATACTTATTGATTCATCATGCCCATGGCTTAGAGACTTGCTATTTATATGGAATCAATAATGTAGTGGGAAGGTTGTAGCAGGGGAGATCACTCTGAAAGATGTGATTTCACAGGACTAGACATGTGCCTTGTTAGCAGTTACTTTCTAAGGACCCTAGTTAAGTTTCTCCCTGGACTCTGCACTTCAAATAGCTTGCCTGGGGCTCTACAGAAGCAAGCTGAAACTTAAAATCAAGATCTTGCTTTCAGATGGTGAACTGTGTGCTGGGACATCCTATGGAGTTTCTCTTAACACGTGGGGAAGTCTGAAGCACGGTGGGGAAGTCCTGGAAGACAAAGGTGGAAAAGGAAAAAGAAAAAAGAATTAGTTATATAGCTTTCAGAAAGGCAAGTGTGCTTATATGTGCCTGCAGTTTGTGGGAGAAATATTTCAATATATATGTGATAATTTAAGTAAAGATTAAGTAAAAATGCTTTACAGAGCTGTAAAATGGAATGTTATGTATTATAAAAATATGTTACAAAATTAAAGAAACTTCAAATTATAAGAAAGTTACCATTCTATCCAATCATGAAAATAGATAAGGCAAAGCAAAACAAGGCCAAAATACACCCTAAAAGAAAAAAAATTACACACTAACTAAAACTATGTCTAAAAACCAACTGGGCAACCAGCCAAACAAGCAAGGAAAAATCTTGGAGAGTTTTTAAAATGTGGAATTAAAAAAAATTAAATGCTTTTTATAGATGAATGATGTTAAATTTCATCATATATTGTGATGAATGTACACACACACACACATATGTATGTAAAAACATATTTTCAGAATCTTTCTAGATGAATGGGGGCCAGGTATATATAACTGCCTTTCTGTATGGAAGAGGGATATAGCATGACTCATTACTGTGAATATTATGTTTGGAAAAATTCTGCACAATGGGAATCTTGAAGTTGGCAGTGTTTTTGAGAGTCCATGACCTCACTGGGTGGTTTCTATCAGGTCATCACTAAAGTCCCAGAGTGCTTCTTATATAGCATGTAGTCTAGGTTTGATCAGCTTAATAGTTCTTCAATATGGATATTAAATGAGTGATGCTCATATTTATCCTTAGAAAAAAAACGTTTGTGTTTCTTACTTTGAAAGTCCTTGCTTTCTCGTTACTCTTCTTTCTAAATAAATCTGGGGGGCTGTTGCTTTTCTAACCTTGAAGAATCAACATGGGGTGAATAAGGGGCACTAAGCAAATTTTTTTTTTTTAAAGTGGAATAAAACATAAAGACTTTGATAATGGAATTCATGGCAACATTCAGGAGCTTAAAGATGAATCAACCTTCTTAGTACTGAGATCTATTACCTAAATAAGTTTCTGCACCTTAACAAATAAATAAATAAATACCTTAACTGTGGAAGCAAGGCCACACATAAGGAGCTAGATGTGTGTTGAGATGGAAAGAGAGCAAAGGGACCCAGATGCATCTTTCTTTGAAGAAACCATGCTTGACCTTCCCTTGGCTTCAGCTGCTGTCTTCATAGCGGTACCTAATAATGTCTGCTCAGGTTCTTGAACTATTTTCTAGTAAGTGTGAGAAGACTCAAACCAGGCTGTTCAAAAGGACTATTGAATTTACCTGTTCACCTTGTTACACTAATCCTATTTCACAGAGATTCCCATACACAGCACTTTTCTTAAGATGTTACTTCAGGTGAGGATTGTGTGCCAGAGGGTAATTCAAATACACAGTTAGAAAGAAAACCTTTTGTTTCTTTTTTCCTGATGCGTCCCTGAGAATATGTTAATTTGTCATCTAGTACAATGTGCCTGGGACCATTTGGGTCAGCTGGTAAGAAAAGAAAATGAATAATGAGAGTCATCTAAGGAACCAGGGGAAACATATTCCCCATAAACTATGTAAACTACAGGCTTCTGGAGCCTTGAGAGTGAGGAAAAAATGTGGGCTTTTTTGTATTCTGTCAGATGCTGAAGGCTGCTCTGAGACATGTGCTACTGTTTCTTGCTGAGTCGAGATATTTGGCAGAAGGCCCACAGAGAGAGTAGGAGAGAATAAAAAGTATTTGTGCCAAATGTTCTTTTGAGTGCCTGAGAGCTGGATTGGTCTTTTTTCTCTATGAAATCATATAATTAGTAATCTCAAATTTCAGCCTGTTAATTTACAGAAATGTCTGCACACTTTAATATATCGTTTGCTTAACATGTTTGATAACAACCTCAGAGATACTGGGGCTTTTGACTTCTTATAGTATTTATAAACTGTGCCATGCCCTCAGTATTTCTCTGCCAGCTCTACACAGGCTCATCTCATGGATGGTGTCAGCCTGCAGCTGCTAGAGGAGAAATGAGGGAAGTGTCTTGCCTGCAAAAAGCAAAGCAGCTCCATTTCTGGCCCGTAGGGAAACACGCAGCCTCTGCTGCTGTCAGCCTCCTCACTGGTCTGTTCCGCTGCTCAGCAAACAGGGTGGCTACGATGCAGCAGTTCCACCCCAGCACCTGCGGTGGTAGGCAGGGAGAATCTTGTCAGGCTGGCTGCTTCCAGGCTGCTGAGATGGTGAGGACTGGGAGAATGCGTGGAAGCCTCTTCTCCTCCTCTTCTCAGCCAGTGAACATCTAAAGAGCTGCAAGATCCCAAATGATTTGTGTGTGTGATCTTGTCTCTGAACCCTCTGTGGTTTCAAAAGTGAAAGCAGGACCAGGGGAGGGCAATGCTCAAGGCTGAGAGCAGGGTCGTATGAAGAAAAGGAAATTATCCTTCAGACTACCTGAAAATTAGTTGTGTTTTGAGTTCCATGTCTTTAGTTAAAGTTTGGTGTGAAGGTGTCATTTGTAGCCATTGCCATGAAAAGGCTCTGAGTTTTGTGAGAGAGGAGATAAGCTTATTTGAGTAAGACTGACTCACTCCTGCCAAAGGACTGATTGAATAAAATTAGCCTCCGTAAAGCCAGGAGGATAAAGTCAGATGGCTGCAAGCTCTCCAGGTCCAAGAGAACCTACATAAAGTGTTCCATCTGTGGTTTTATCTTTGTAAAGATTCAGTGACCAGCTGGGACTGTGCCAGCTTGCTATGTTACTCCAGTAAGTATTTTTCTCTCTTATTGGAGATAACTTAATCCTTCAGTCCATTTCATTGCATAGGTTTTGCTACGGGACTATCTGAGGCTTGATCTCACAGGGTCATTAGTGGGCTTTTCCTGGGGGAATGTAGTTTTCCTTGATTTTTTTCCAAAAGGAAAAAAAATCTTCCCACACAGATGGCTATAACTGGTGGCTGGCAGACAATCTGATGGATGAGATTTTTCTTTGGCACTGTGCAGAAAAGTATGTTTGGCAATGTGACTGTGGCAAACCATTCATTAGCTCAGTTTTTAAAGGCTACCAGACATGTTCTCTGCATAGTGTTGTTAATGAACTCTACTAACCATCCTTCACCCAAGTGGACTAACTGGGTTAATTGCATGGTAGAGGCAGCCCAATAAGAGGAGCTGGGTTAACATCTGCTGAATAAACACATCAGTAATTGCTCTTGTTATTTTAAAAATATTTGCTCAGGAGAGAAGCACCACATTGAATCCAAGAAACCTGGGAGGGGCTGCAGTTGGCAGTATCTTGCGTTTTTGTGTTGCCTACAGGTGGCACTGCAAAAATTATCCATCCAAGCAATCAGCTCCATTTTTTTAGCAATTCACCCAAGAACCGGTCCAAACATTCAAGAGACATCAAAGTAAAAGAGAAATTGTAACTAATGCTTTACTTCTTAGGTAAACTGATTCTCCACTGTTGTAAGCAGAGCATAGTGCGTACTCTGTTTATTTGGACTTTTTCAGTGCCCAAGCTGACCAAGTGACTTTTAATAGTTATAGCTGAGGTGCAAGACATGGAAATATGAATGCTGTAAATTAGAACTCAAATCCCTGTCAATAAAGTCTGTTTGTAGGGGTTTAGGACATACTTGCATAGGAAGGAGTTGTCCACATGTCTAACATTACTCAAATCAAGCAAAAAAGAGCATGACCTCTGGCATGGGATGGACTGTTCTGATCGAACAGGGCAACTCTTCTGCTTGACTCACTGCAATGTTTTGGCATGTGCCTCTCGACAGCTATTGATCTGCTGATCTAGCAGGTAAGATGCCTAATTTGAGAGAATTATCTTGACAGTCTGTGTACATTTCTTAGAAGCAAAGGTTGAGGGTTAAATGTGATTGTGTCAAATGCTGCCTCTGTATCCCTTGCTTATTTTTCCTTTTTAAAAGGTTTCTAATGCTCGCATCTGTTAAAGCTTGCTGAATAGAGTAGCTGAGTAAATGTGAAGCTGCGGCTTCTTATCGCCCAGGTTCTGCCAGTGATGAGGCTGAACACATGTGCTCCTTAGACACATATAGATGAACACATTGACACGCACACTCACACAAGCAGAGTAGACACAAAGCCAGCCACACAGATCAATGAAGACAGAACAAAATGCTTTTCCTGAACACCCACATTAATGCACACAGCAATCACACATTGGTCAGCCCAATATTCTTCCTCTTCCCTGTCTGGTCAGGATTGAAGTCTGCTAGTGGAGGGGTATACATATGTATACAAACACACAAAATAGATCACTCCAGTAGCTGGTCTTAGATGCTCAACCTGACTGGTAGCAGGTCTGAGGTGTCCCCATATTGCCAGTTGCTTTCACTTGAATTCATGAGCCCATGATGTTTGTGATCCCATGCCAGTTGCAGGTAATCAGATCTCTTAATCTATCACCAACTGGTCTGGCTTAAATTTCTCTGGCATTCACATGTACCCATTCCTGGAAGAAAGTTCACCCACAAAACCAGATAGAAATGGCCTTTAATGAGAATGTAGAATAGCTTGCAGTGTTTGAGCACAAAGCTCAGTCAGGCAACTGTTGCTCTTTATACTTCACTGGCCCCTCTTATCCTGTGCCCTTTATTCACTCATGCTTATTCCTCTCCAGTCCACCCTGATTCCCTGCCCCATATCTTTCCAATAAGCATCCCATGATGAATCTCACATATTTCCACAAAATGGCAAATTTCACACTATCTCAAAAATCTGTTCTCCATCCAATAACAGGTCCTAGACCCCTGTATTCAATAACTCTTGTTAGTCTGCAAGGCTTTCTGGGCAGGCATTTTCTTGAGTTGACTCATCTCAGTAGGTTTCCTACAAGGTCCAGGGACTGATTGTTCCCTGTAGATGGTGCTGGAAACACCAGGTCAGACTGCTCCATTGGTGCTCATTAGCATCCTGGGGCTCCTCTGGACCCCTGAGGTCTTTCTGTTTAGCCAGGGACCATGCTAAGGTAAGGGCTATTTGCCACATCCTCAGTTCTGGGTATTTGGAAAAGGAATCACCAGGAGACTTAGAGAGCAGCTATTTGCTTTAGAAAATTAACTCTTTAAAAATAAAATTTTGGTATTCATTTTTAGTTGTACACTCTTTTGAAGTACGTGAATGTTTTAAATGTGTGTGGCATCAGTGGAGTAGATAGCTAAATAAGTTTTGAAGTAGCCATGTGAAATGTAATGATAGTGCAGAATAAGACAGCACAAAATTATAAATATTTCCTGCTGATTCTATAGCGCAACCCCATGTGTCATCTGGAAAATAAAGCAGCATGAGTGCCATTCCTGAGATGCACCATAACCGTGGCATGCCTCATTGTCACCACTGAGGACACAGGAATTACAGCTGTGTCTGTAATTGATTTTTCAGTTCACTGGCCAAGCAGGAAAAAAAAAAAAAAAGAAAAAGAAAAATACCAAGAAGGTTGTTTTCCAAATACAATAACATAGTTTACTTTGTTTTGAGGATTTTTATAATTTTAAAAATCCCTTAAATTTGTCATAGCAATAGAAAAAAAAAAAGTAGAAATAATTTTTTTTTTTGCACTTCTCTGAGAATGCACTTTTAGGTTCAATGTGTAACTGAATTTGACTAGATTTCAAAAGTAGTTACACTACTTGGTTAGTGTACTTTTAGTTAATGAACTGTTCAATGAAAAACACAGGACAACTCTTAATTCTGGTTTAAAACATGATTTAATAATCTTAATTCATCATAATTTTCAGTCATATCTAGACTATATGTCATCATTTGTTGTCACTGTAATAGGTGCTACGTATGCAAATCATCAGAATAAATATCTCAGTTACAAATCCAGATGTCACCTTTATTGAAAATAATAAAAACCCCTCTATCACTGAAATTCCAGAAACACTGATCAGACCAAAACCAATCTAAATTTAAAGACCATGTTCGGTGGGGTTCCTGTCAATGTGTATCTACCAGTGCTTCCTTGGGAGTCAGTGGCTTGCTGCATGCCAGCGGTAATGAGATTATGACTGGTATGGGAAATGCCTCTGCTTTACCTGAAGTCTGTGCTATGAGTTCTCCCTCTGGCCCACAGAGATGAAATTAAGTTGTGCTTTGTTCTGTGTTCACACAAACAAACTGAAACTTGTGTTCCCAACATCTTGTCTGCTTTTCTCCCTGTTGCACTAATGAGTGGTTCAAATCAAAGATTTTATCTTTAACAAAAAGCTTCACATTGTTTACGTTCTTAGATAACTGCAGCAGTATATCACCGCTATTACCAATACTAAAATTAAATCTAAGTTTTTCCATACCAGCTGCTAGGTGGATATATTGAAAATATATCCATAATATCCAAATATTAAAAAATATTGAAATTAATTGAATGAAGGAACTGGACAGTGTATTTCTTTTCATATGTGTTTGTCTGACATTTAGAGGATTCTTAGGCAGAAATTCTGGTTTAGTTGTGGTTATGTAAGATTTTGATTGCTTAAATGTGACAGTTACTAACACTTATTGATGCAACAGTACTCTGTGTGTGTCAGTTTTTGTGTGTGAGAGATTTTGCAAGTTTATTTGTATACTTTCTGTCTACAGTGACACAGTGAGACTGATATGACATACTGAAATTGCTGAAGTGTGGCAGAAAGATAACCTACATTTGTTTTCCATGTCAATCAGTATGAACAAAGCAAATAGGCTATGTGAACAATTTTCCTGGTCACTTAAGAGTAGGACAGTGATTTAAAGCCTAGTCTGGAAAATGGTATATTATAACCACTAATTTTATTTATTTTTCAGATAGGAATAAGACCCCCTCACACACTTGTTTGACAGTTGTGGTTCAGAATAGTAACTAATCACTCAGGGCAATGGATGAAGCAGGTTGATAATCTGCTGAACTATAGTTTGTTTTTCCTTACGGATGGTTATTTAAAAAAATAGTTCCATAATAGTCCTTAGTGCAGTTACTCATGTGGATATGGTATACATGTATAAAGACTACTTGTGTGTTTCCTTTGGGAGGCTGGGTCTATAGTATTTAAGTATGGGACATCTTTCTGATTATAGCTGAATAAGGCTGAATTTTGTATAGTATTAGATATAATGCGGATTGAAAATCCTGGCAAAGAGTAATTTCCATTCCTCTCCTTATTGCTGATTGGTTGCTTCTTGTTGCAACTAAGGCTTTGTGTTTCTGAAAAACTCTAAAAACCAAGCCCTAAAACCCAAGACACAAGCAAACAAAGCTTTGCACACTTTACATAGTCTCTCTGACCTCAGAGGAATTACCTGAAATGGAATAAAATAAGATACATTTATTTCATGTAAGAGTGCAGAGCTGCAGCATTTGTAAAGCAGTACAGGAACCAGTTTCCACAGAAGGAGGTAATCACCTATCTGTGGCTGCCTGCTCCTGCTGCTTCCCTGTGGCTGAAATGGCTTCTCACTAGTCTCTGTGCCCATTTGTAGGAGCTAAACCAGTAAAGAACAAAACCTATGAAAAAAGGGGATATTTTTCTGCCTGTCTAAATCCCTGGTTTGCTGTTGCCATCATCAAGTGACAGTGATCATGCAAGCAAGGGATGAAAGAGCACAAGAAAAGGGAATCTTCTTTTTCTTTGAGTAGCTATTAGTCATTAGACCAGTTTAGCTGTATCACACAGTTGTGTCAGTGTCTTTACAGAGAGCATATAATAGAACACTTTTGATGTTTGTTTTGTTTTGTTTCATTTTTCTTCACTGTTTGTACATGGCTGCTACACTGATGGGGAACCTGGAGACAGAGACAGCCTGTGACTTTTACTTCATCTAATCCATGGCAACATGATTTGTTAATGGCCAGTGTATGTGTTAATGCATGACCTGTGCAACTTTCAGGAAAGAAAAGATTCAAATGGCTGGGTGTCAGAACTGCACATGAATGTGTTAAGTGGTGAGGCAAAGAAATGGTGATTGTAACGAACAATGGAATTCAGAAGACTTTCGTTGATTTTATGCTAGGTTTCTGTGTAACACTGCATCTACACTAGATATACCTTAAACTTTATATTCATATTTGGGAGTTGCAAAATAAGAATCTTGAAAGGTATCTTGACTTCGCACCTGGAACAAACTTTGCATAGAAGTAGAGAAGTAAGGGCCAAAACTTAGCATGATACGCACCATGCGAATGTGACTGCAATTTCATTCATCTGACGGAGAGAAATTTTAAAATTGCCCTAAAGGAAAAAGAAGAGCTAGAATTCATATATTTAAAGGTCTTTGTTGTGTATGGTTAAACATACTCTTTAAGTGTATTCAATTTTATGCAAAATGAGGAATAATAATTACTTAGCTTTATTTTTTCCAGGAGCATGATTATGAAAACTTATTTTTTTGATGTGCAAATATCATACTGATTTATGAGATAGCTGTTGATGATTTCACTACATGAAAAATGCTATAAAAGTGGCAGATTAATTATAGGATGTACCATTAATGGGTGAGATATGCTTATGTCTGTTTTCCCAGTTAAGATCTCATAATACAGTGTTACATCCTCTGGAACATAATATATACATATGTTATGCTACGCATAATCATCAGGAAAACTTCACAGTCTGTACACATAGATATCTCTGAGTCTCTTTCTTCAGTCCTTCTTCACATTGATTTCAGGAAGGATTACTTGCATTAGCAGAGAATGCAAGACTGAGTGTTTGCAGTGGTTTTGAATAGAGAATTTCTGTAGGATTACAGAAATGACATTCAGTTTCTCCAACTTTTTCTGCAAAGCAAGCAACATACTTTGAAGCCTATGATAGAAGAAAAAGAAACAAAACCAAAATGTGAATCTCCTGAACTACTATCCTCATTTCATGGAATGGCCTTAATGAGGTTAATTTGTATTAGGTTATGGGAAAGCCTTTATCGACTGTACAGAGACTTTCCTTTCACATGGATGTGACAGATCCTGTACTTACTGCACTGGAACTTAATTATTTGATAGCGTAAGGAACTGAAATCCTGACATTTCCTCTCAGAATATTCATTGCATGCTAGTAAAGAGAAAATAGAGGATGGTTTGCTTAGATTTTCAATGTATGAAATACCTTTGTATACTTTTCTAGTTTGTTTTGGTATTATACCTAGAAAATTTCAAATCAGCTTTATTAAACATTCCCCAAATACTATCAACAGTACGTGATTATTTCTCATTCTCTCCCATTTTTCACATATCTTTTCACCCTTTGAAATGCTTTATTGTCCGTGAATGTGACCATTTCATTTAACTACAGGGGTTTTTTTCCAGAAAAGTCTTTAAATGCCTGATTTTCTCTCCCAAATTACTATAGAGCAAATCTTTCAAAAAATTTGTTTCATTATGAACATTTCCCTCACAGAATTGTACAACAGCTCTTTTAACTGGCTTTCGTTCAGATGGATATTGATGGACATTTGAATTTATTTTCTCTAGCAGGTATAGTATGGCGTTTCTGTAGATCTGGTAGAGCAGTCTAAACCTATTTAATAAGAGTGAGGAGACAAAATTTCAGGATCAGTGATACACATCAGAACGCAAATAAGGACTGGAAACTGATACAGTGAAAAATTAAGTGGGGCAAAATTCACATCCTCCCACTAAATTGACTTTCTTTTACAGATTCGGTGTCTAGGTTTTTTATGTACCTTTCATAAAATACAAATTAGTGAATTTCTGTTAGTATGTGTGGGTATGAGATGTGTAGTTGCCTATCAAAATAAAAATTAATGTGAAATTACAAAATGAGCATATATTTGTTCTACTATACATTATACATTCAAAAAATATGCCAGAATAATTGTTTCACCATTTTCACATATAATAAAAATTTATAATTGTTTTATTGAGAAAAAATAGTGTATTTATTGAAATTGGTTTATTGGCATACATACCAGTGTAATTGTTTGGAAAATAATTATATGTGATTTTTACAGCAGATTGTACTAGTAGCTGTATAAATATTTGCTCATCATCAAAGGTATGAAAATATCAGAGATTGCAAAGTTCAGGCAGATAGTATGAATTGCTTTCCTCATCCCCTATTGAATTAAAGTTTAAAACAAAACAAAGCATTTTCATGCAAAAAAGAAGACTTTTTTTTCTCCTAGATTTCTGATTTATATTAACATGTCAGTGTACCACAGTATGATGGATCGTAGGTTAATTGCTTGCATTTGCTTGTATCATTTTAGCTGTAGTATAATCTACAGAGGAGTAGTGGTGGAGTATAATCTAACCTGACATAGTACAATGCAGTGAGTGATGACAAAGATCACTGACTGTTCAGTGGAGTTTCTTCTACTGAAAAATGCATAATTGCCCAAATTAAATGCTTAGTAGTTTATGTTTTGTTGATGAAGACCTGGAATCTAATTTCTGCCTGTGGCTTTTGCCTCTAGGCACATTGTTGAGGTCCATAGCCTACACCAGGTTTGCTTTCCTTCCTCAGGCCTTTTTGGAGCTGATACTGTGAAATAACAGCTGGATAGCTCCAAGTATCAATGTTGGGCTCCTGAAAACCTGCTAGTAGGGCCTTCTCCTCGTGGAAGCTCTCGTTTATTGCTTGCCATTTGGAATATGAAAGGTAGCTAAAGCATTCAGCACATAGGCTTTGCATAAGGCATACCAAAAGTTAAACAGCAGCAGAAACAGAGTACTTAGGGGTACTGTTAAAACACAAATTGCTCTGTATATTTAATATTTGTACCTGTACAAGGTTCTAGGTCAATACGAGCTAAAAGTTCAGATTTTTTTCTCTTTTCCTCCTGATGGAAATGAACTGTCCCCAGAAATATCTGTTCTTGTATCACTAATAAATTAAAGTTCAGTTAATATTACTTCTTCTGAAATCCACATCTTTAGTAGCTGCCTGTTGAATCAGAACGGGTAGTTTGGTAGTTCTGTTCATAGGTTCTGTCATAGGACTCCAGTAGCTTGATTCTGGTGATCAGTTAGAGCGGCATGGGTGAGAGTGATGGGTACTGGCTATGGGATAATGAAGACTATCCTGTGGCCTCCCATGTTTCAAAAATTTGATTCCCCATGTTCCCAGACTTTGCAGTGCCAGACAAAAAGATTTAAAATGAGATTCCTTATTGGATTTTATTTCTGAGTTTTGTTTGAGGGCTGTCCCTGCATCCTGAGAGTTTTCTGTCCATCTGTAGGAAGGTTTTGAGATACCATACCAAAAAGTGCATCTGGCCTGGACCTAAAGTCTGGAGACATAGATTCTGAAAACATGTATGTATGGGTATTTTAACATTGATACACTTCCATTTCAGAGTTTCTCCCTTAGGGAAAAGGAAAAAACAAAGTCCTGGTAGAGATACACAGCTGCTTATGGGAGTCAAGAAATTAATACAGCTTCTAGGTTATTTTTATAATATTTCTGCTTCCCACTTCACTGGAAAAGTCTCATTATGCAGTCTTCTCCAGTTGTTCTTTAGCCAGTGTTTTCTGCCTGAGACAGCTATACTACATTTGGAAAATAAATTAAACTTTACATTTTAGCATTAGCACCATTATAATTCTAGTTTTG
Source organism: Ceryle rudis (assembly GCA_033439905.1). Taxonomy (NCBI): domain Eukaryota; kingdom Metazoa; phylum Chordata; class Aves; order Coraciiformes; family Cerylidae; genus Ceryle; species Ceryle rudis. The sequence goes on along the minus strand of JAAGNO010008368.1, from coordinate 74,123 downwards.
TGCGTGGCAGATTGTCTTACAAAGCCAAGTTTAATGCATTTCTAATTAAAAAAACCCCAAACAAGCAACAAACAGTACGATGCTACCTCACAATGTGATCAAATTGCTCATCTTATTTTCACAGCACACCATGTTAAAACTGGGACCTGTGAAGTGGTGGCGCTCCACAGATGTTGCAATAAGAACAAGATAGAAGAAAGATCACAGACAGTGAAGTGCTCCTGCTTCCCTGGGCAGGTAGCAGGTACCACCCGGGCAGCTCCTTCTTGTGTTGATGGTGCGACTACTTCTCTGTTGCTTCCTTTTGTTGCATGTTTCTGGGGGGTTTTGGTGGCTTAACGTCATCACTAAGAACCACTCCATTGCAGTGAACTATTTAAAATAAGAGTAGGAAAGATTCTGCATTTTTCATGCACAAGGTGAATGGGAGGAAGATAACAGAATCACAGAATGGTAGGAGTTGGGAGGGACCTCTGGAGATTGAGTCCAACCCCCCTGCTAAGGCAGGTTCACCTAGAGAAGATCACATAGGGACATGTCCAAGGGGGGTTTTAAAGTCTCCAGAGACAGAGACTCCACCTCCTCTGGTCAGCCTGTTCCAGTGCTCCATCACCCTCAAAGTAAAGAGGTTCCTCCTCATATTTAGATGGAACTTCACATGTTCAAGTTTGTGTCCATTACTCCTTGTCCTGTCACTGGGGACCACGGAAAAAAGACTGGCCTCATCCTCCTGACACCCACCCTTTAAGTATTTATAAGCATTGATAAGATTCCCTCTCAGTCTTATCTTCTCCAGACTAAAAAGACCCCACTCTCTCAGCCTTTACTCATAAGAGAGATGTTCTAGTCCCCTAATTGTCTTTGTAGCTCTTTGCTGTACCTTCCTGTCCTTCTTGAACAAGGGAGCCCAGAACTGGACACAGTACTCCAGATGTGGCCTCATCAGGTCAGAGAAAAGGGGGAGGAGAACTACCCTCAACCTGCTTGCCACTCTCATCTTGATGCATCCCAGGATGCCATTGGCCTTCTTGGTCACAAATGTACATTGCTGGCTCATGGTTGTCCTGTTGTCTACCAGGACTCACAGATCTTTTTTCACAGAGCTGCTTTCCAACAGGTGATGGAAAAAAGAATTCTTTTCTATTACTCTGTGGAAGCGCAGAGCAAAATTATTAAATGTAGTGAAAGAGACCTCTTGAGAAGGTAAATTTGATCTAAGTAACACAGTGCACTCAGAGTTGTATGAGATTCACTTAATTAAAAGTGTTTATGCAAATTCTACATGACCATATAATTTTCATGTGCTTGCAGTCTCACATTTTATTTATATATTTATTTTTATAATACAAGAAACAAACATGAACAAACAAGAAAACAAACTGTTCTGTTTGTTTTGTCCTGTCTTTTTTTAAGTCTTTTTAGTTCAACACTATTTTTCCTATTCACAATGTAATATTAATGTTTTACTTAACAAATCTGGCATAAGATCATATGTTTTATTTGGGAAAATACTAGCTGATTTTTCACATCTCTTTCTGTGAAAGAGGAGCAGGATGGATTCACCCTTTACATGATCTATTTTCTCTTGGTATGTTGTTGGCTGTCAGATAAGATGTAAGTATATCATCACTGGGGAATAAATTTAATCAGTCTGTGCTAGACTATACAGTAGATCAGTCAAAATATCTTAACTCAAAAGAAGAGATTCTACTTAAAACTTTGAAATCTGTCTGAGCAGGAAAAAAATAAGGATTGGAAAGAAATGCTGTGAAATTAGTTCCTGAACTGCAGTAAACTAGTAAAAAAAATACAGTAAAGAGTTTTACTTGGAAGCACAAGGCATCTTGTGCAAATTGAGACCTAATTTCTTATGAAGGTTCTGATCTGGCTGCAAGTCCCAGACTAGCTGTCACTCAATATATTTCTAATATATTAGAAAATACAAATAATATATTGGAAAATACAATAAATGTTGTAAAATAATGACATATTACAGTGTCCATTTCAACAACATGCAAATGTGTTTGTTTCTTGTCTTGTAGCTTCCATAGTGGAGCAGAAATGGTGGTGCCACATGCAACCATGTCTTGAAGGGGAGGAATGTAAAGTTCTTCCAGATCGTAAGGGATGGAGCTGTTCCTCTGGGAATAAAGTGAAAACAACTAGGGTAGGTATGATACCAACCTGACATGTTACCAACAAGTAAAAAAAAAAGTGCACAGGAAATTGGATACACATAGAAGACATGAGTTGAGAAGAATAAAGAAGTATGGGAAGAAAGTCATACTGGGATTGGACTTCCTGGTCCTGCACACTTTTCTCAGCATACTTTGCAATTGCTTGAACATGGTAAGCAGTGTGCCAGACCTTCTCAGGTAAGCAGTGGAGATAGTAAACTTGACCTCTTTTTCAACTACCAGTAATGATCAAAAGTATTGTAATCGAATATGTGTTTCTGAGAGCAGTTGCATGAAGTCTATACACCTTATTAAGCTCTTCATTCACAGGATAGCAAACAAGTGCCTTTTTATCAATAACATGGAATTGCCATGTTTCTACATAGAAATTGCTGAGTATGGTAAGCATTTGATGTGTCGTTGCAGTATGATCTTCTGGTCCTTTCTGCCTTGTATGATGGGGATTTGCTAAAAAAATTTAATGGAGTTTCAGAGAGTTCCTTCTCTCCATTTGACACCTTTTATATTGTTGGTTCAAAATTACATTAACAGAAATACATGTAATATTCATCGTATACGATGCCTGAAAACAAAATAAACATGCTGGTTTAGTGCTTTTTAGTGTCAAAGGAAAACAGCAGAATAAAAAATTATTCAGATAAGCATTAAACACTCAAAATTCCTAAAGCTACAGCATTGTACCTCTGTAGTGATACACAGCACAGTTCTTTATCAACATAAAACAGATTAAAATGCGTGCTGAAGACACGCATGCATGTGAGTAAGCATAAACACCTTCTTCCCTATACACCAGACATACTGATGACTGATTTTCCTTGTAAGTATTTATTAATTGTTTGTAGTGTCAGTCCACAATTCACTGGTGTGGTGTTTACGCAGCTCTTTGAGCATCCATGTCATTTGATTGAAATCTTCCTTGCATAGGAACTGAATTTCTGGTACACGTTTATTGTAGTTAAGTGTAGTGTGCACTGACTGAATTATATTCCTTCTGTTCCACAGAGAGCTCTACATGTCTCAGTTTCTCTATGAATAAGTCTTTAAAACATTTTGACATTCCTTGAATGGATGGATACTTCCTACATGTTTGATATACAATTCCATTCCTGAATCATCTTTCAAATGTGTTTCTTCTGAAGCTAACCTTGCTTTAATGCTGCCCAAACTTAACTTTGACATGTCAATGTAAATCTGATTATATGCTTGTAAAATGTGTGTGCATGTATAATATTACCAAAAGAAGTTAGATATAATTTAATAATAGTAATAGAACAAAAAAAAATAATGTGTCTATGTTTTGAAATCTGTCATGGCTACTACTACATGGCACTATTAGTGTTCAAGAATGCATGCCATTTTATGTTTAAGTGTTTAGCAAGCAGCAAGAAAAAATGTGAGCTTGGATTACATTTCTGTAGGAAAACAGAGGTCACAAAAGCGGGAGATATTAATTAGAATTGCCTTGAAGAGATTTCTACTAAGATTTTGTCAGAAGATGGTTTTTTTCTGCATTGGTCAAGGTTATGAAGTTCTGTCCACTGTTAGGAATTGACAGAAGCCCAAGTCTCTTGTCCTCAAAGGCTTGTGCCTCTGTTGCAGACTCATAGGTCTGTCTCTTTGCAGGAGTTGGACTTTTCTTGTCCTTCATGGATGGTGGCAATGCTCAGGACTCATTTCATACCTCTTTAGAAGTGATGCTATGAAAAAGCCAATCCTTTTTCTGTATTTGCCATCATATACACTGATTCAGTACAAAGGCTACCATAAGCTGTTTGCAGACCTACCATCTAGGAAAACACTAATCCTCTTAAATCCACCACAATTTATTCTGCCTTCTAGTCTGTCCACATATTTTTTGTAGCTCCTATTCTGCTCCCTGAAGTCTATATAAATAAAGGGGAAAATTTTTAAGTGCTCTGTGGTTTCCAAACCACAGGCTGAGAAAAAGAAAAAGAACAGTACAGAGAGTCAGTATTAAGAAGTAATGAAAAATAAGTTTCTGCTAGTCAAATGGAATAATCCATATGTAATTATCATGTAGATTATAAAAACATAAAGAAACAAAGTGAACTGAACAGCTTGGGTGATTTGTGTTGGGTAAAGTGTGTTGCAGAAAAGCCTTGTGAAGATTTTCTAAAAGGCCTAAGAAAATCTATATTCACCTTCAAGTATTTTCTGTAAGAAAATACTTTCTGTAAGTTTACCTCCTTCATATGCAGAAAAAGTAACCCAGTTAACCACTAAAGTACTATCTTCTCTTCTACAGGATACCAAGTTCAAAGCAGTACCTATATTTCCACGTCTTGATTTGCTGCTAGTTAAGCATCATGTTAGAGACAAAAATGGTGGAGGAAGGAGGTATTTTGCTTGTCCACCTCTGTTAGAATGTTTAATCATGGTATTCTAAAAAATTATGATATCAACTTCTTAATATTTATGGTATCGGTCACTAAGCAAAAAGACCAAGTGAATAACAGCAGAAAACAATTTCTAAGCTGTGGTCTACTTGAGGTTTTGGGCTTTGTTCAGATATGGAGATCTAATACGGCAGTACATGAATAATGAATTAGAAATAGCAGGAATGTTATAGTACTAAGAATTTAAATGGTAAGAAAAGTCAGGTGAATATGTACCTTCGGAATGCAAAAATGCCTATTATGGAAAGATGAAACTGTTTTTCCTAATTCATCTGCATATTAGTGCGAGGGGGTATGTATGTCAGCATCAGGAGTTAACCATGGAAGATGGATGAATATGGAGGCAGAAAGTATGTATGAATAAGCTGAGTTCTAAGTTAACTTGTGCTGGTTCAGAATTTACTATTTTGGGTCTATGCAGCCTGCAGGAAGGTAAGGAGAGAAAAGTCAAAGACAATTTAGCTAGAAGAGTCATTTTTTTAACTTCGTATAAAGTAATGTGTGTTTGCATTCCTCAGCATTATACCACAACAAAAGAGGGTGTTCAGGAACATATTAGGAGAATAATGAAATGTTTATGTGCATAGCTGAGATTTACTAGACATGTTGTGGCATTCTTCTCCAGACTGAGAAACTGTTGTGAGAGGAAGTAATTGAACACTTTCTACATGTCTTGCCTCAATATTTTCATAAATAACACAAAAATTTTGTTATGTTGCCCTCTTTAAATGATGACAAAAGTGTTCTAAAAAGGGGAAAATCCAAAGAATATTTTTTTACCTCTGAAACATTTTTTCTTCCTACAGCCTTTTTCTACTATAATTATTTTAGTTTGAAAAGGTCTCTTGACTGTGTTTCCTTTCCTATTTGCAAAATAAGGAAAATGTCTGTTTAAAACAGAGGAATTTTCCCATCAGTTGAAAACTACAAAATATAGTAGTGGTATGTATCAAATTGGCAATGACATTAAAAAAAATTATATGAGTTCTTAATAAACAAGCCCTTTGCAAAGACCGGAAACCAACACTTTACAGTCAGGTAAAAGCTGAGGAGAAACAATTTCATATTTCTCTTAGTTAAGGGGTGTATTCCACACCAGAGGTCTCTGCATAGGAGTTTTTCGAGGGCGGATCCAGATGTGAGGCTTTACTTGTATTTTTAAGAACAGTAAATTGCCCGTTCGCTTTATACTAGAGGCTAACTTTTAAGTAAGAGCACCAGAAACTGCATGTAACCTGTATGAAAGTTCATGCTGCAATGCCTCCTAGGGTCCCAAGTTCCCCAGGCATCCACCCTGGGATAGCTTGGAGCATGTTGTGGCTCCTGGGCAGCCCGTAAACCTGTGTGTCTTTTCTGCAGAAACTAGAGCACAAGAACACGGGTAGAGTTGTGCATCCTGGGTCTCATCTTGAGATCCTGGAGCTGCAACATGACTGAAGAAATGTACACTTGCACCCAGGATTAGAGAAGTGTCCCTGGGCAGATATTTTATTAAGTTGTAGAGAAATATGCATTGATATTTTTCATATGAAATAGGAATGGAATGGAATGGAATGGAATAGAATAGAATAGAATAGAATAGAATAGAAGAATAGAGCAGAACAGAACTATTTCAGTTGGAGGGGACCTACAACAAACATCTAGTCCAACTCCCTGACCAATTCAGAGCTCACCAAGTTAAAGCATGTCAATAAAGTCATTGTCCAAATGCTTCTTAAACAACGCCTGGCTTGGGGCATTATCACCTCTCTAGGAAGCCTGTACCTGTTTGACCGCCCTCTTAGTAAACAAATGTTTCCTATTCTCCGGTCTAAACCTCCTCTGGCACAACTTTGAACCATTATGCTGTGATGAAATAGTACCTTGTCCTTAAGCTTTTAGTTTGCTTTTGTAGAACTGTGTGTGGAATGAGGCACACTTTAGCAATAAGATCTGTTTAAAATATGTGGAGTGAAATTTACTGGACTTTGCTTGGAATAGGATTCTCTAGTGTGAGATGACTAGCCAAGCTCTAGGCTGCCTTTTTAGTATTCGAGAGAATTATTCAGCTCTGGAGGACAATTCATTCTGTCATTACATAGGTCAGATGAAATACCTCCTGGTGGTGCTTATAGCTCCCTAATAACATTAAAGAAAAACTATGATGACTAGTTTAGAGCCTAACATTTAGATACTTAATGTTGAATAGGAAGGTGCTATCAGAAACAGTGTGGCCAGCAGGCGTAGGAAGGTGATCATGCCCCTGTACTCAGCACTGGTGAGACCACATCTGGAGTACCGTGTCCAGTTTTGGGCACTGCGGTATAAGAAAGACATAAAGGTACTGGAGGGGGTACAGAGAAGAGCAACAAGACTGGTTAGGGGATTGGAGAACATGTCCTATGAGGAGAGGCTGAGAGAATTGGGTTTGTTTAGTCTCGAGAAGAGGAGGCTGAGAGGTGACCTTACTGCTCTCTACAACTACCTGAAAGGATGTTGTAGAGATGCGGGTGCTGGCCTCTTCTCCCTCATAACTAATGATAGGGCAAGAGGAAATGGCCACAGGTTGCACCAGGGGAAATTCAGATTAGATATGAGGAAAAATTTCTTTAATGAAAGAGTAGTTAAATATTGGAATGGACTGCCCAGGGAGGTGGTGGAGTCACCATCCCTGGAGGTATTCAAAAAGTGAGAAGATGAGAGCATGGTCTAGTGACCATGGAAGTGTTAGGTATGACTTGATGATCCTGGAGGTTTTTTCCAACCTTGATGGTTCTATGATTCTTTGTCAGTTTGGATTTTGACCATTATGAAATGCAATATAATACAAGAGAAGTTTCAAAATAGCAGGTATTGCTTATTAACCTCTGAAAATCCCTAGAAGTTGAAAGTCAACAATGTTTTCCCATACAAGTGAAAGTAGCATTTTCAAACAGTTTATAAAGGACTGTCTTTTGGAAATGAGCATCCAACTTCTGGAATAGTTGAATGCCCACACTTTTATGAGGGGCAGAAGGAACTGTAACTGTCACTCTGAAACCTGTCTCTTATTTTTAATATGTAGGGAAAAACACACTGCATAACATAAAGAAATCAATATCTAATGTATCTATGTAACTGTATGACAAACCAATATTAGAAATAGAGTACTGCAAAAAAATAAAATAAATACTACAAGGACAGAGACAAATAAAAGAGAAATATTACAGGGCCAAAAATAAATCCATATTGAGTATATTTATCTACATTCCAAATCCAAATCTGTTTTCCAAATCAATACCAGAGATAGACGACTCATGTGAAAAGAACAGAAATATTGCCAGGATGGAGAGAAATCCATACTGAGAGTGTTTATCTACATTCCAAAACAATATTAGAGAGAGCCTGAAGTCAGATATTTGTAATATTCCATTTAATCTAATTTTACATTATGGCATTCAGAGTTTAAAAGAAACAAAAAATTGACTAACATTCTTGGAAGAGAAGAAAATGTACCATCCAAACACACCAACTGGCTGCACATGAAGCCAAATGGTGTTCAGTATGTGCATTCCAGTACTCTGAATCAATGCAGTTCTGTTGCTATCTATAAATACCACTTACATTTTTACCCTGTCTCCTCTTTCTCACTTGCAGATGCAGGATTGTTTCTAAATTAATTACAACTGCTGAAAGGAGAGGAAGTAATTTTATTTATGTTGCAGTTTATGAAATATGCTGTTCATAACCCTTTCAGCACAAGGAATGAAAGGACCTCTGTTATGTATCTTTATATGCAATGCATTATAGTGGGCTACTAGAGATCCCAGTATCAGGAGGCAGCATTAGCGGTGACTCAACTACTACCCGTTCTGTCATAAGTACTGCTTGAGTAAGACAAAATGATACAAGAGACCTAAAATTTGTCCCTGGATATGAGAAGAAACTGGCATTTTTCTTATAACTGAGGCTGACATCAGTGTTAGTGATGCAGCTACATTAGTTTTTGGTCTGTGCTCCTTCGCATGAGCAACAGATGCATAGGCTCTTTAAGGAGCAGGAGAGGGGAAAGAAAATGAAACAAGTATTACTATTTTTTCTGCCAAAATTTAAAAGATATATTGCCTTTGTGGTAGCCTCTTCCCTCATGTCTCTCTTCCTCTTCCTCCTCTGGGCTTTTCAAAACTAGCAGTAGTAAAGACATGTAATTATAAAAAGCAGAATTCATCATGCAACTACTCTGTATAGGTTATTATAGGATGTTTTAGATAGGCTGGAAGTATGGCACTTGTGGCCAGTCAGTGCTAATAAGGCAATGTATTTCTCACATGATATTTTTGCGTTGTAAAACTGCTACTAACTTCCATCACATGACACAATTTATCTTTTGCTTTACCCACTGTGAAACATGAAATATTTACAGGATAAGTCATGTGTCCATGTGTCAATAGTAAATAATGACAGGAAGAGCTTTTCCTAATATCATTTAAAGGGCTCTATGAATAAATTAAGAAACAACCTTTCTGTAAAACCACTCTATTCCCCTGCCTCACTGTCTAGCTTCTGTCTATAGACTCCTCACCCTCTACCTTAATTTTACATGGAGATTTATAGGAATAATACACATATATACAGTGACTAGCAATACCTTCTGGTTCATGAAAAGGGTGGGATTACAATATAAGTAAGTGCACAAACTGTAGCAAAATATTACCCATGGAAAAGAGTGATTGCATTTGTGACAGACTCTTTGTTGCTATGGTATCTCACTCCATGTCTTTGGCTAATCTGTCACTAGAAGAAATTTGCAGCTGTCTCAATTGCAAACCTAGAGACCCACTGTATCAAATCTATTGTTAAAATAGCAATAAGTGGTGTGTACACATTTTTACTAAAATCACATATAAGTTTCAGGGGGCAGATAAGCTGGTAATGGAAATAGGATGACATTTTCTGGGGTCAGTCTAGCTTTTTGTATTAGTCAGTAATTACTGCTATGATCTAGTGTCACAGTTCTTTCACATTGAAGCTCTGTATTTTTTGTAGGGCACCTAAACAGTAATCTTTTGGGATATTTGGACAATCTGATGAAATTAGTTAGCATTCCAGCCAACACATGTTACAAGGACTCATCAGTATTCAGGCCTATGCAATTCACCCTTTTTCTTAAAAATAGCTGCTAGATACCAAATTTACTTCTTTAATGTGAGGTTGGCAAGCCTAGTTCTACCCTATGAAAAGGTTCCTGTTGCAAGTCTACATCTGACATGAATTTAGGCCTACAGATTGATGATGTTCATTTGTAGGTCACAGAAGTCTAGACATGTTATAGTCCTTTGTCCAAAGGCAAATGTGCTTAAAAATACCCACAAAACAGAAGTCATGGTGAAAAGCATTAAAGGAAGAAGTGTTGTGGTGTGAAATGTTGTTAGCAAAATTATAGACTTAAAGGTCAGTGAACTTTGTTGGGCAGGTGAAGATAATCCAAGCATTCAAATCCCAAGACATTTTCAATCTCAAATTTTGTTTGTTTCTGTTCTAACTTTGAGTCCTGTGGATAATGATATTAGGAAAACTGAAAGTGAGGAACTTAAAGAGGGAATGGTTTAAAGGCAATATTCATAGGTGTGGCTCTTTTAGAAAGAGGGAGTCTGTTAAATGCATTACTTGAAGGAAAATAATTTCTAAAAACAGAACATATTTTTAATTTTTTTTGTTAGCAGCTTTTACCTTGAAGGTTTGCAATTTTTCCTTATCATTTCTCAGTCCCTTGCTGTATCTGAATACAATGAGTCTTGTCTCTAGCTATTCAGATGGGTTGCTCTATTTTTTTTTTTTTTGAGTAGAAACACTGTACAAATCATGAGAAATGAAATCTTTTGCAATCCCCTAATCATGCTCACAGAGTGTTAGTAATATATACTGTGGTTTATACATTTTTATGAGGGAATATTTTTTCCTAAGGTAAGACTGCAGCAAGCATGCATTTGGAAGCATCATTTTAGCTTCTGCAGAAATTGACAGAATTACTCTTGAAATCAAAGGAAACTATTTCTGCAATATTTAAAGAAAAATGCAAATGGATTTCAGTTGCATGTCATTAATTAACTCATCAGTGATTTTTGCAAGCATTACTTTCTTCCACGTGGAAATCACCACTCCATCAGTCCAGCCAAGAGGTTTTCTGCCTTTGTCCCAAAAGATTCAACTTGTGATTTATTTTTCTTTCTTTTATTTTTTCCCCAATTTGTCCTTTGCTGGCATGTTTGAGCTATTGACCTCGTATGTGAAGAATAATTTTCTGCCTCTGTGATGGAAAATAAGAATGAGTTCTGAAGGCTGTATGTAAATTTCTGGGTTTCTCCACTTCTTCACGAAGTGGAAAAGTCCTGACACTGTAATCAAAGATGTTTCCACTCTCATTTGCAGCTCCATTCTGACAGTCTCTTTGTCCTTTCACAGCTGCACAACAAGGGCTCTTTGAATATCTAACAGTTCTTTTTAGTTTTCCTGGAAAATCTTTGTCAGCTTCCAATATCTCACAAGTTGCCACATAGAAAGATGATACTCAAATGCTGGTCTCATGTGAGTCATGCTGGCATGCTCTAAAACTAGTGCTTCTTCCTTGTCTCACCCTCCTTTGCAGTCTGTAAGGGCTTCTTTGGATCATTTCTGCAAGTCAGAAATGATACATTTCAGCTCAGAGGGACTGGAATGTTCTGAAACCTCCTATTACCTACTACCTCAGTAGCTGCGGGCAGAACTCTTGTCTCTTTCCATGGATATTTGGTACAGTCTCCACAAACTGTGCATCGTTACTTTGTTGCAGAACTGATATGAGGGAGTGGAAAAATGGCGCCCAAATGGTATTGCTTCAGTTCTTCAAATTACCCCCATTTTCTTGAGGTATTTCCTTACTCAGGTCTCTTTATAGAAAACCTCAGAAGTACTGCACTGTCACAACTCTGCTTTTCTGCCTTCTAATAAGGAACAAAGGAAATAGATATCAATATCAAGTGGAGAATGTCAGTCATGCAGAGCATTATGCACAGTCATCATTGGAGGGGTGAACAACTCTCAAACCAGTTGAAATCAGGTTACTCAGATATTATCTCCTTGCAGAGCAAAGTGAGCATGGTTGTAAATCTTACTTATTTCTCAATATGAATAATGAAGATAGTCCTGTCCTATCAGAGAACTGTTCAAAATGAAGAAAAAAATGTATTTCATGCAAGAATAAGTGGAAGATTGAAGTCTAGGACTAAATTAGAATGAAGAGAACCAACATAGAATTGATGTCCATAAGGATTTGAAAATTGTTCATTTTTTTCATCGCCTGTAAGTTTTAGTCCTTCTTTCACCTTGGTGAACACTAGGTTCATCTTAGGAAAGAAGCTATTGCTGTGTATGGAGAAAAGACTCCAAAGGACTTACTATATTCTATAAAATGGACTTAGAGGTTTCTTCTGCAGCATTATTAGCACACACAGATGATTCCTTCTCAGATCTTACAGTCATGACTATCATTCATACCCTTCCATATCTGCAGTGAGAAATGTCTTAGAGCTCTGAAGTGGAGATGCTGGGTGAATTTACAAAATATCTAGTTCACCGTGACTTGTATGATGTGACCTCTAGAACTATATTGTCACAACCTCTAAAACCAGAAGTGAACACAAGTGTGTCTGCAGTTTATGAGGATGCATGTGATCTCAATGAAACAATGGATTGCATCTAACCAACATGTATCTACAAACTCAGTAGTAATAGACAATTTGACAATTTTAATAGAGCTGCCTATTTTAAGAGGTTCAAACCAGCTTTGCCTCCTCAGGTTCAAGAATGCCAAGAAAATATCTTACTGATGCCACACAGAAGAACAACTTGTTCCTTCATCTTGCATTCAGGCTTTGTGGCTTAGGAACATGTCCCTGCCAAAAGAAGACACCAATAAACCTTATGTGTGCTTGTGCTATTACCAATTCAGGCAAATGCACTGAAAACTCAAGAGTAGTTCTAGAATTCTGAGAGCCTTCTGTCCTGCCTCATGACTTTTGAAAATGAAAGCATAGAAAATTTATCATATTCAAGACATCATTCTAATTCCAATTGTTGACAATTATTGTTCAACATTTTCAGAGTACAGAAAAGGAACAGATTTTCTCCTAGAATGGAACCTGGCAAATTTTGAAGCTGATTACCTGCAGTCACTTTCTTTTTGGAGGGTCATTCAAGAATTACCAGAGCACTTTCTCTCTCTCTTGACCTTAAAGAACATCATTAGTACTAAGATTCCTGAAATTTGAAGACAACAACCTCTTTGGAGCCTTTTCATCTTTCCTTCATTACTTGAGATTTTAGAATACTGGTGTCCAGTTGTGATTAGCTACTCCAATTCATTCACACTTCCCTTGTCTTGAGTCACATACTAGTCAGAAGATAAGAAGATGAAGGTTTGAAGACAACCAGACAGGTTCTTTAAGAAAGACAAATTAAACTGAATACCAAAGCAGTTGCTTAGATAAATTTCTAGAGTTCATTTTTTTCCTTGGACAGGATACGTCTTTGCTGTGTACCGTAAAGTTCAAAAACAGTATCAAGATGATCCCCAGTACAGAGGAGTTACAGGAAGTTTTAAGTTTCACCAGGAAGTCTCCATAATACTCAAGCAAGAAGACATGTTCAATCAGTTCAGGAATGATGCTAGTAATGTGCATTGGTTTGTCATGCATTCAGGGCAAACGCCATGGAAAAGCATCAAAACCATCAATGGAATGAATACCAGTGTGTTTTGATATCTTCTTCCAAGAATGCCACAGGAACTTGTGTCTGTTACATGAGAATGACAGTGAAATTTTGTCCTCTACATGCAACTTCAAGCATGGATGGTGGATATGCTCTCTGTTTTATGTTTTGTTTATTTACTTATTAAATTGACAGAACTGCTTTCTCTTTTCCCTTCTTTTTCTCTGATGACCAAGATGACTACAACTATTAGCTGGGAATCAGCAACGATAATCTTGACTATTTCTTAGTGAATGAGACTTTATGCATTTTTTCGTGGGCAATGAGAAATCCTTCTACCTGTTCATCTATGATAGTTTTTAGGTGAAAAGCCATCAAGTCTTCTTTTTTCCCAGTTCCGGGATTTTTCTGAAATCCTCCAAATCTGCCACCTTTCTTCTGTTTCTTATCTGTGTTAGAATGATGGTGTGATGGGTACTCATACTGGAGAAAGTTAAAATTACATTCCCTTAAAATAATTTTATGTTCTCTGAATGGGTACCCACTACTCTGTCAGCACCCACTACTTTGGCTAAAATTTCTCCAAGTATAGGAAAGTCTTTTCTTCTTGTGGAGATTCTAAATGGATGGGAAAACAGAGGAAAATATCGAAGGGTTTCAAGTTGATGACATTCATTGGTTTTAAGCATTTTTTTTTCCTGCCAGGATATTGCTCTGCTGTTTGCTAACTTGTTTTTCAGTTGTCTTATATTCCCTCAGCTGTGGCAGTATTCGTGGAGCCAAATGTGAGTGCACAACCTCAAAATGCCAGCAGTGGAAGCTGGTAAGCAAGTGGGGAAATATCACCAGAGGAATTTCTGAAGCTTGGGACAAAGGCAGAAAACACATGAGTACTACACTAACAGAGCAGCAGGTACTCTCATAGAGAAGATAAAATTACAGGTAAGGAAATCATTTACATTTCTATTTTAATCTTGTCCAAATAGCTTGTTACTCTCCATTCAAAATCCCATAAAAATAACATGCCATAAACACCCAAGGAAGAAAAAGATATCAAATATGAAGAATTTAGACTACTTGATTTTTTAGTGGGGATAGTTTCAAGTTTAATCTTGCCCAATTTCTGGAAAATATATTAAGAGATGAAAATCTGTTATTCCTATTAGGCATTTAAAACCTTATTCTAGTTT
>JAAGNO010008368.1:0-59604 GCA_033439905.1 Ceryle rudis | reverse complement strand
TATTATTATGTTTTGGTTTGTGTTTTTCATTTTTAGTATATTAAACACAGGAAACTGCTTACAGGTTTTCCTATCCCATTAAGGACAACAGTAAGCTTTTCTTTAGGTAAGTGAGATCAGATAAAGCCAAAGACAGAAGAACTCTGTTACAATCCCTCCTCCATTTACTTTATCACAGTTGGAAGGATAGCATGACTTTTTATTAAGCTTCAGTTTCCCCATCTGTAAAAAGGAAGGAGGTTGCTTTTATCTCCAACTTGTGATGACAAGGTGGAGTATGTGGTGTAAAAGAGAAGAAAAATACAATTATTTAATTAACTGTCTTTCAGTCGTTTATGCCGCCATGATGCAGTCCTGCCATGGAGTTGTGATCACCACAAAAACTTCAAGAGGATATATCCTTGTCTGAATTGCTACAGTTATTATCTGTTACAGAAATTAAAATAAGGTTTATGTTTAAGTCTTCTTTGATTATCAAATCATTTTCTTTAAATGAAAAATTTTGTTCAGTTAAAGGAATTCTACTATAAACTTAATTTCTCTGCTGAGTTACAGAAACACTGAGGAAGTTTACGTATGTGCACTGTAGTGGCATTACCTTTTGGAAGAGAATAATAATGAAGTAAATTCAAAATACCAATGAATTATATTTAGCCTTGATATAAGTCATAGGTCTTCATCAGATATATACTATGATCATTTTCCCAGTGAGTTGTATCAATTAATTTTATTTTGTAAAATTCAAGGAAATAGGAATACAGAGCCATATTAACTTGCTTCATAGTATTTACATGTATAGGGATTTTATTAAAGCAACAAGTTACTGAAGGTACAAGTTTAATCTTATGTTTCTAATGGTCTTCAGCATGACATTTAAGTTAAAAAGCCTAAAGAGAAAGAAAGGAAAACAATAATCTTCCTGTAAGCATTGTTTAAAGAAATCTGGGTGATCTTTTGAGGTGCTGTGAAACCCTATATGGAAGCAATCATTATCAGCAGGTCCAAAAACTACCTCAAATATCAAGATAAGAACCCACTGTCTGAACTGAATATTGTCTTTTGCAATGTGTCATCTGTTATCTTATGGTGTTTCCTGTAATCTACTAACCATAGAAATGACTGTAAGCAAAATTCTCCTCAGAATGCTCACATTTTTTAAACCTTTGAGGGTTTTTTGTTTGTTTGCTTGCTTCTGTACTTTAAGCATATATGGGAAGAACACACTCAAATGTTTCATTTAGAAAGTATCATATTCTGACTTCAAGGCTCTTTTCTGTACTACAGGTCTATCCATGGACTTATTTTCAAAGAACTTTTCAGTTACTGTTTTATCATAGTTAAATATTGCTGATATACTTGCAAAAATGAGTGTTATTTATCAGTTTCTATTGTTTTTCAGTGACAAGTCAATGAGTTTGTATTTGAGCACATTTAACCTTTGGGGTTACTGTCATTGCTTAGGGGTGTTTTTGAGACCATGCTCTTTTGCTAAGAGAAGTTTCTCTGATGCTGAAATATGTTTTTTTCCTGTCATTTTGTACTTTTCCTTGTTAGTTAAAGAAAATCCCATCTATCCCAGTTTTGTTTTCTGTAACTAATTCCATAACAGTGTAGTACTTGACATGTGTTTGTTTCTTAGGCAAACGTGTAAAACTCCTCAAGTCCGAATGGAGAAGTAGAGAAAGGAAGTTTCTGCTGTGCCTGATGACAATTTTTGATTTTTCCACATACACAATATATTCTGGCTCCACGTTGGAGCTCTAGTTGTGATGAACCCTAGTCTTGGTCGGATTCTAAGGAAGGGCCAGAAGGTTCGTTGAGGAATAAAGAGTCAAACCACTCCAGAAAATGTGTTCCAGCCCTGGTTTATTACTCACAGAGCAGCAGGTGTGTACAAATACAGGTTTACACAGTATTAACAGGAATTGTTGTACCTTAATTCTCATTGTAGTTCCTTAGTTTGCTGCAGATGCCCAGGAATAGTGGCTTATTTGGGCAGAGTGTCAAGAGGGTGGTTGGAGAGATTCTGCATTGCACTCCTAAGCAGCCTCAGTGTGTCAGTCGGTTGCTTCTGGAAGACTTAAAACATCTGTCTTCACTCATTCTCCTTTCAAAGGTAGACTCAGCTGTTGCAACTTAAGTTGCTCACTATCATGGGAAAGAAACAGGAGGTCTAGAGAAAAGAAGAGCACTTAAGAAAAGAAGCATGTCTTGGTACCTTCTGTTAGGTGTTGCTTCATAGTTGAAAGCTTAGCATCCCATACTGGATTACTTAAAATTCAGAAAAAGCTGGGAAAGTGGTATTTCTGTTATATTCCTAAAATATGCTAGATGTTGTCTATTTAATCTTAAAACCACATTTAAGATGAAGAACTCTGCAAACTTCAGGAACCTATGCTATGCTCTAAAGTACTTTTTCTTTGCCTATTTTTCTAGTCCTAACTTTAAGATTGTTTGGAGCAAGTGAAAATCTTAATTTACATGTGAAATGTTTCCAAAGCCTTTTTTAATTACAGTTGTTAACACTGATTGTCTAGGTCTTCACTTTAACATCAAAAATCTCCTGCTGAAATCATTAAAAGCAGTGGGAAAACAAGAAACACAGAATTATACTCCAAATGCCATTGTGTGAAACAAGTTTTCAACATGTTTATTTCTTTCTAATGGAGGGTCCTAAGCATAAGAATTATCACAAATGCAATTCTGATTAGTCACACTGCAATAAAAGTATGGAAGATTTAAAAGCTTTAGAGTCTGGTGGTTATCTAAGATGTGGGACACTTTTGAGACATTTAAGTGTACTGGGAAATGTCCTGTTTGATTTAAAAAAGAGATAGAGATGTTTGCTGAGGGATAAATCTAGATCTCACGATCTAGTATTCTAAATTGCTTCATTACAGGCTTGGGAACATGTTTAGACTAACACTTTCCATACTTTAGTGCCTAAAATAATGTTAAGGGGCAAATTTAATGCTTTTGAATCTTGATATCAAAAGTTGGGTAGGACCAAAGTTTTATGAGCAGGAATGAAACATCTGAAATTTTGAAAAAATGTCTATCATTATGGAAAATTCTCTGAAGGTAAATGAATTCACATAGTTGCCATTAATTATTTGTTTTCCAAACTGCTCACAAATTACTCAAATTTTGCCTTTTGTCATTAGCCCAAGTTAAATAGCAGTCTGTGATACTGAAACAAGGTCCTGTTTCCTAACTCACAGTTCTCTTCTGCCGTTATTTTATCAAGCATACCCTTTAAATATGGTTGAATCACCTTAACATTTCTCAGACTTCTGAAATGGTTTTTTGTGTTCCCCAAAAATCAGTTATCTAGCATAAACACCCAAATCCACACCTGTCTACTCTTAAGTGCATGTAACTTACTCTGTTTCATGTGTCTCAAGAAGAAAAAAAAAAAAAAAGAAAGATTGTTGATACTTGACTATGCTCATATGACACTCATATGTGGTTATGACCACACACAATCCTATACAGTTGATGAAACAGGTTCTAGTTAAAAAGAACACCCCCAGTATTAGGTGGGGTTTGCTTCTTGTGTTTATTCACATTATTTGGTGAAAACTTGAAACAGAGGATCCATCATACTGCTGAACCCTCTGTGTAAGGAAGAAACACTGACTTAAAAATTTGCACCTTTCTGCATTTGCATTGATACATAGTCCTTATGACATTATAATAGGCTTTCCTCCAACTCTTTTTCCTCATGAAATTCTGTTGTTTACTGTGCATGATGGAAAAGAGATAGAATTGGAGTTGTAGGGGCACCCATAGAAGGGAAAGTTGATCACTTTCAAGTGCATGACTTTGCAAACTCAAGAGCCTGTTTTTAAAATGGATTTTGTGTATGGTTTGTGATAAACATAGAAAAAAATTAAAAGAGCTACCAGTCAAAAAACTAGTAACGTACAAAGTTGTGTTATAAAATGTTCCACCACACACTTATTTCAATATAACGTATATCATTATCTATTTTCTTCTAACATTATTAAATAATAATTACTTATATGCCTCATTTGCATATATAAACTATTCTGTAGTTAGAAAGTAATTAGTTTCTCTGAAGGAACAGAAGATTTGTTATATATACCCAGTTGTGATCCCCTAACTTTGATGCTTGGGTTCATGGAAGTAGGGAAAAGTACTTCACTATTCAGGCAATATTCACTCAGCTATTCTTGACATCCTATAGTCATGATTTTTCTTCCTTCCTCTTGTAAGGCAGAAGGAAGAAGAAAGTCTTGAGTAAAAGTATCAGACTGGTTTTTTATTTGAGTCTATTCTTACGGAATAGACAGTATTATCAGCTGTATTCGTCAGCTGTGGGGATTTCGCAAGTGAGGATGTTTTTCATCCCTTGTCAGCAACACTGGAATGGAGTCTGTCCAGAAAATCTCTTGAGCTGGTAGCTTTTCTGATGTGCTGCCTTTGAGGTCTTTTCATCTCAAGTCCATTCTGGGTTACCCTGGCAAAAATGTTCTATGAAATGACTGAATCTGTTTTGAACATTTAGTGAGTAGAAGAAATGTGGAAAACTTCAGTTGCATTAAATTATATATTGCTGTTTTAAAATAAAACAAGTGAGTTCACATACAATTACAGCCAATTTAAAGCAGCCTCTCACTAATTCAAATTAAAGTCTGCAACTGCAGAGTAATTGTACTTTAATTGCACATTTAGTACAAGAAAGTGAAGAGAGTCTAATGCATTGTATTTATGATGTAACAACCATGTGAAAAATATATTAGAATAAAGGGGTAATTGTATTCCAGGAATGAACAAATTAATTCAAATCAAGACCTAGAATGCTAAAGGGTTTATGTAATTTTTTTTCATTTGTATTATTAAACAGCAGCAAAGTTATTTTTCTATACATATCAATTATTAATTGAAAAATGTGATAGACTTGATTTGCACCCATCAGTGTGTTACTGCTCTTGTGGATTTTAAAGATTAGACACATATTTCTATCAGTCCCCATTTTCCTATAAAGACCTTTGGCACAGTACCTTGCTTCCCAGCCACTCAAACCAAATAGCTTTTACTATATCCAAAATTAAGCGTTTCTGGGAATACCATTAGTAGATATTAGCTAAAATTTCATTGCTTCTTTATGAAACTGCCTTTATCATCCAAGAGGTCTATTCTCTCCCTAATGGGTATGGCTGTATAACTTCCATTAATGTTAATGTCTGGTCTGTGCTTGCACATAACAAGTGTTACTTTCTTACAAAGAGGCAAATGTGAACCATGGTGTGTGTTACTCAGAGTAGCATTGTGTAACCTGGAAGAGAACAGAAAAAAAAGGGAGGGGAAAAAAAAAAGAAAAGAGAGCAAGCAGAATAATAAAAATTCTGGCAAGGCAAAGCAGTTAAAAACTTCAATCGTGTAGTCATAAAAACTAGGAATATGCAGGTTGTGCATATTGTGTAAACAGTGCAGTTTGTGTAAACAAAATGACCTTTGTATGTGATTAGCCACCTGTTACAGAGCAGAGATTTGAATGGCTATCTCATTTTTTTTTTCTTCTTTATATCACCTATTTATTCTATGTAACACTGCGTGTTGCTTTTATAGGGATATTTTCATCACACTGTTGTAGAGCTAGATGGGAGGGACAGCAGAAAGGCCTACAGATTATGAATTTACTGGGTTTTTTTTTATGACTGAAGAGAACACATTTGCACTTCCAGACATGTAACTGAGCAGTCATGTACATGTGAAAATACTCTTTCTGCTAGCTGCCATTTATCACCGTAGTCCATATATTGGCAGAGCTGGATGTAATAGAAATAATAAATCACAGAATGGTTGTGATTGGAAGGGACCTCTGGAAGTCCAACCCTTCTGCTCAAGTAGAGCCACCTAGAGCCAGATGCCCAGGGCCAGATGACTTCCGAATATCTTCAAAGAGTGAGAATCCACAAGTGGCCCCTGGGCAACCTGTGCCAGCACTTAGTCACCCTCACAGTTTGAAGTGTTTCCTGAAAGGAAACCCTGTGTTTCAGTTTGTGCTCATTGCCTCTTGTCCTGTCACTGGGCACCACTTGAAAAGAGCCTGGTTCCATCCTCTTTGCACTGTCCCTTCAAGTATTTGTGCACATTAATGAGATCCCCCCTGAGCCTCCTCTTCTCCAGGCTGAACTGTCCCAGCTCTCTCAGCCTGTCTTCATACGAAGATCCTCCAGTCCTTTAATTGCCTTACTGGCCCTCTACTCTCTCAAGTAGCTCTATGTCTGTCTTTTACTGTGGCGCCCTAAACTGGGCGCGTTACTGTAGGTGTGCCCTCACCAGTACTAAGCAGAGATGAAGGATCACCTCCCTTGACCTGGTGACAATACTTTGTCTAATGTAGGCCAGGATACCATTGGCCTTCTTTGTGTCAAGGGCACATTGCTGGGTCATGGTCAACCTGGTTCCTCAAAAGTAAACTGGCACCCTCTCTTTTTAATAGCAAAGGCCTATTCCACGGGTACATAGACAGAACAGAGAATTCAGCTGAATTCCAGTGAATGTTCCTGTCCAGTTGTGCCTCTAAAGAAACTGTCCTCTGATTCTGCTTTGGCTTTGGTCTGTCTGTTGTTTGGAAATGTGAGGAGCTTTGACCCTGCATCTACATGGCCTCTTCAAGAGTCTCACATCCTTTGATCAGTCTCTAGTGTGCAGTCACATCAGTTTGCATCAGTTGATTTACCACATTTTTAAAAGTGAATATATATATATATCAAGTGAAGTTAATAAAAGTCCACCTGAGGATAGGATCAGAAGATGTGTATTATACATTATGTAGCTCAGTGGGACCTGGGTCCATGAATAGAATTCCACATCACATTGTTACAATAAAGTGAAAAATAAATAACAATAAAATGCTATGTCAGCCTTCTGAGCTTTGGTGCAGGGCATTGAAATATGCTGCCTGACTTTTAAATTAATTCTTCATTATTTTTTCAGGTAATCTTCCACTATAGAAGGGGCCACATGAGGCTGTTTCCAACAGAAAAAACAAAACAAAATAAGAGCAGTGTAATAAATTAGCTCATGTATCATAAAAATCACAAAGGACAATTTTATTATTGCCATCTTAAGTACAGTTCATAGAGACAACTTGATGGAGAAGGCAAACAGAAGTAATGAACTTGAACAATCCGTTTAATATTCTGCTCTATGTTTGTGCTCTGCAGAGCCAACAAGAGTTGTATGCAGATAGTTTTGCTGAGAGCAAAAGAATGTTTCATCGTTAAGGAGCATGACCCTTCTGTCTGTGATCAACATGAAAAACATGTCCCTTCATGTCATAAAGTGTTATTGTGACTGTTCCAATGGGTTGTTGCTCAAGAGTTGGAATGTGGTCCCCTGACACAATTTGATATTAAAATGTTAAATGATCATTAATTGTATCCACTGACACAGCAGAAATATTCCTCTAAGTTACATTTCTTTTATATGATGGATTTTTTTTTTTCCTGTTAATGTTTAAAATCAAAATCAGACACAAGGAAAGTCCAATTACTGTTAAATGGCTTTGTCTCCCACTCTTTCTCTGTGGTCCTTCTGTTCCACTCTTGTTTCTTGTTAGGCTGGGTGAAACCACTCTAAGTTAACTCCTTGGCAGTTATTTTATACCTTGTAAATAACAGGATATATCTTTCTCTTGTTCATGTATGCATGATTTTTGTCCTGTTTCTCCACTAAGTGATTATTACTTGCCAAGATCCATTTAGCCCTGAACAGGACATTACCTTTTCCAATGTAAATGATTCTATGATTGTGTTTTAAAGTAGC
The DNA here is from genome assembly GCA_033439905.1 of Ceryle rudis. Classification (NCBI taxonomy): domain Eukaryota; kingdom Metazoa; phylum Chordata; class Aves; order Coraciiformes; family Cerylidae; genus Ceryle; species Ceryle rudis. The sequence goes on along the minus strand of JAAGNO010008368.1, from coordinate 51,804 downwards.
ATTCAAAGAACAGAAGAATACATCTCCAGTATCAGTCACTGTTATACTCAAGGCTAATGTTTTGAAATCATAGTTGTTACCATACAGAAGTTCTAACATTGAAAAGAATGAACGGAATACAGAAATTTTCCTTGAAACTAATGCTTTTGACCTTTGTGGGTTGGTAATTTGTGACCTTCAGATTTTTTTATTAGATTTTTAAGCATGTTCACATTTCAATTTCTCCTTGTCAAGTCCAATTCTAACAAAGCATGTAAACACACAACTTAAGTTGGGGAGCAATCCCATCTAATACCATTGGGAATTATTCACTTATTCAAAAACAATTGAAAGAGTTTTGCTGGACAGAGATCTTATCTTTCAGTCTCTGTTGCCAGTACTTCAGAAGTAGATAATCTATATACAGTTTTGATTTTCTGATTTTCTTTTTCTTTACAGGTAACCCGATAGCTAAAGACAAATCAAGTCAGTCTCAAGGCTGATAACATTAAATGCAACACATAGGAATTTCATTCCTCCAGGCAATCCTTCAAGTGAAATTTTATACTGCTGGGTTGTATCCTTCAGAATCAATTGTTTCAATGAGAACCTGGCTTGTAATCAGCAACAGCCTTGAGATCAAAACTACTGGAAAGTTATTCTGAACTTCTGTGTCACAGAGATTTCAACTGCTTGAACTGTGTACACTTGTAAAATTGCACTTGCTGAGGATTTTGCAGCTGTAATCACAAGACCTGATATTCAAACAGTGCAGAAAAGCAGCAATCTTTCGGATTCTCTATTCCAGACCTGTGGCTTTTCATCTTGATGGTCAACCTCCAAAATATATTGGTTCCTTCTCTCTAAAATGATTCCTGCTCTGCCATTCAGATTGCTGGTGGGACTGCACACTGCTTTAATTAAATTTCTGTTGCAGAAATTGTCCTCTGGCATGGTGCAGTTTTAGACATTTTTATTTGTATTCTAATCGTGGAGCTCTCAAAGTTACATATTTAAACATCTTGAAGTTGCTTTTGTTATAGGAATGGAAATATATATCCATTGTTAATAATTACTGTTGAAAAGTAATAGTTATCTGAATACATCAGTCATACTAGAATGTATAGTCAGGTTGACATGTTTCCCTAAGGCTAAGCAACTACTACAGCTTTTTTGCAATTAAAAAAGTAGTGGTCAGAACTCAGTTACCACTTCCATGATAAGGCATTTTATACCTTTAAGATATACATTTCCATTCAGTTTGAATGAGTTGAGTGTTCCTTTACTTTCCCAACCTTTAATTCATTGAAATTCATGGTCAGCAGTCAATGACAATATTTCATCCCTTTTTATAAAGGTAGGCAGGGATGTAAATGAGTTTTGCAATTATGAAATTGGGTGGTAATCATTCATAATTTTTGTCTTTTTATTAAAAAATAAAACCTCTTGCTTGACCCTAACTACTGTTGGATGCTTATGTAGATATCTGCTCAGTCTGTTTGCTATAAAGGGAAAAAATCCTAGTGCCCTCCCAGATTTACAATTCATGGGTATTTCGCTTGCTTACAGTCACCGAGTTCAGCTCTCATCCTTGCCAAAATCCCATCTACTTTTTTGTTTGTTTCAGTAGCAATTTTTGAACGTTGTGATGTGCTGTTACATGAAAAAAGTCCTCAATATTTAAAGGCCTTAAGCATCTATGAGCTTTTTTCTAAGTTATTACTGAATGTATAATTTTATACTCCATTTCATGTATATTGTACCATCTGTAACATTGATACAACAAAAATTTGGCAATTCCTTTAAGTGACACTGCATAAGCATGCTGACTGGAGAGGGTGAGGAAATTCTGACTGTATGCTTCGATGCATTGAAATGGAAACCCCACACACTTAATGGTAGTCAAAAGTATGTAGGGGCAAGCTTATTTATAAGCCTGGTGTGGTTACCAGACTCCCAGAAAAAAAGAGGAAAATGATTGTATCATTACAAGCCATTGACATGGCTAGGTAGTTATATATTAAGTTCCATGATGAATGAACACCCTGGAGTGCTCTGCCTGTCACAGTAGCCCCTGCTGTTCCAAAACCATTTCATTACCTCTGCTGTATTATTGCACAGGAGAGCTTAAATAAAATAAATGACTGTTGGGAATAAAATTGAGAAGTATATTCTAGCATTCTGCTGAGTAATAATAAAAAGTGTTGGCAGGGAAAGATATTCTTTTCTGATTAAAATTTAATTAGGATAAACTGTTTGGGGAGACTGTTTGTAGCATCAGCTAGGTATTTTAGGATGGATTTGCGCTAACAGGTGGAGGACAGAAGGCAGCATCCTAAAGAGATTGTCTGGGAAAGTGCAAAGTGTAAATGTGCTGTTTCATAGAATCTGAATCTGGCTTCTCTTTGGTCAATGATCTTCATCATGCTTCTCAATATTTGTTTTATTTTTTTCTTCGTTCTTAAACCGACACTTAAAATGCTGTATTATATACAAGTGTAACACATGCATATCAATAAGTGAAAATAAATGGGGTTTCAAATATACTGTATAGATTATCTGCAGTAGATTAATGTTGTGAATATTCATAGCAAGTGAATAAAACTGTAATATAAAATAGAGGTCCCTGTATGGATGTGCACTTTGGAGGTCCATTCTGTGTACCCATGGAACAAAATATTTTCAGTGAATAAGAATTTAATGGGTTGTATTGATTTTGTATTTCTTCAGTAGAGCTGGTCATATCTCCTACCACTTTGAAAGATCCTTTTCCAAAGGAAACTGATATATAGCACAACTGTTCTATTATTGTCATGGGAAATTCTTGTGGACTTTTTCAGGCCAGGCTGAATAAAAATAGGTTCTTTTCTTTAAAAATGGGAATTATGAAAAAATCTTATTTAGACCTTTTCAGTAGCATCAGAACATGGTAGACATTCCTGAAAAGGTAATGATTCAGGTTAATTCCTTCAAGTGTTTAAAAGAAAAAAAAAAATCAAAACTGCAACTAGACAAACCCACTTCAACAGTGAACTCTGCTTGTGCATCTTGGAGCAAGCTGGGAACCACACTTCAGCTGTCCATAGTTCCTGTTTTAGTGCTGCCTTTGAAAATGGAGTACAGGTGACTAGATCAGCTATGACATTCATTGGAAGCATGTGAAGATGAATTCTGCTTCAGTTACACCTTTATTCCTTATATAGGACTTCCCAGATCATTTAGTATATCCAGCTTCCTCTGATTACAAAGATGATCAGGTATTATGATTAGAGGAAAATCCATGTTACCCTTTGAATTCAATAATCATCAAGAACTCTGAACTGCAAGAAAATATAGGTTCCTATTCTGCAGTTCCATGTGGCAGTGCATTGACAAGTAAACTCACTGCCTTGTTCAAACCTTTCAAAATGAAATTTATTGGTTCAGTTCATTGAAACATAAAAGAAATCCTGACGAGTCTTAATGAAAGAAATTTCCAAATCAGATCTATTCAATCCAAAATAGAGCTTAAAAAACATACAAGACTGTATCTTGGTTGTATCTGGCCTATGGGTCATAAATAAGTGCTAACCTTTGAAACAGCACTGCTGCAGATACCACTGTTACTACATTTAAATCCATCTATTATCCTATATCCTTTAAATCTTCCTCTTTATTCTGTGTCTTTTAAATCTTGTTACCTCCAGCTCCGCTCAAGAACATTACTGGTGTAGCGTTTCAGTACATCACCAAGCCTGTCTTGTGTAGAACATAGACGCATTAAAACTTGAGACAGAGTGCATCAGATAGATTTATTCTGAAGCTAGAAATCTACTATAAAGCATGTTATTTTGTTAGGTTTCCTAAAAATATATGCAGGGGTTTTTTGCTCATTATAATTGTACAGCTGGCTTTTATAGTTTCCAGGTAATGCATGGATGTTTATAACAACAAAACAGAAAGATGTGATTGGCATCCTTTTCTGTTGATTTACTGCTTCCTCCTTCATGTCTTGAATTTTACAGATCTGCTGTTAACTAAGATATTGGCAAGGAAAAGGAGCATAGTTTTGCTTTGTAAAAGATCTGTTGCCTTAATCTCTAGTTTCTTTTTGCAAATTATTAAATAGATCTGTATTAAACATGTCAGACCTGAACAATCTGATGGCATTAAATGATTTCTTATGGTTTCAGTGGTATTAAATTGAATAGTAAGAATTACCTAATCACTCTGACAGTCTTTATAATGCAGTTTGTACTCTGACATACTTTACTTTTGTTCCTTTATAGAATAAGAAAATATTTCCAAGTTACGTCTTTGATCTTGTTTCTGTAAGAGGTTATGTAACTTTCTTATACCACTTTACAGTCGGTCATTGCAAATATTTTAGCAAAAAAATTCTCCCATGGCTGTTGTTTTGCATCTTCTGCAGTGCTCATGTGATGATTACAAAAGGTAGTATATGAAAAGGCTGAATTTCCCACAACTTTGTTTTGAGAGATCATGACAAGTGTTGCCAACATCTGTTACTCCAAACCTAACAAGACAGTGTGGCAGGAGGACTGCTGACAGTGACAACTGGAAACTGTTGTATAAGGGAATGTCTGGGGTTTTTTTTCTTAAACTGCTGTTACTGGGATGCAAGGCTATGCAAAACCATTGTAGTGTGTAGTATGGTTTCATCACCAGACACACAGGTTCTGGGAATGTGGATACTGCATGGGAGCCCTGAGCTACAGTCAACATCCTGTAGCTGGGGCTGTGGTGGTGACAGCAGCTTCTCAGGCCGCGTCTCCAGAGTGGTGGAAAAGTCTCTGTCATGTGTCTCTAAGATGTGTTGCTAAGCCAGACTGCAGAAATGGCAAGGTTCCTCGGTGGTTTCAGTGGGATTTGGATAAGGCCCTCAGGTGCCGTTGAGGGTGCATTTTGCTCAGAAACCTTCCAACTGCATTTTCCTTAGAAAATTTTGAATTATCAAGTTCATTGAATTTCACATGCCTGTCCCTTCTCAGGTTAATACTTAAAGAACTTTCCCTCTATTTTCAGTCCTTCCTTGCTATGGCACAGGTACTTCTGTGTGGCAATGGGAAGTGAAATCCAGTTATTCCTTAAAAATAAATTTTCTTGCTTAAATATCACTAACATCAATATTAGCCATGACTGAAAGGCTTGAAATATGTCTGGTTTTCAGTTCTGAAAATCAGTTTATTACCCAGCTTAGTTCAAGAAATACTTTGTGTAATAGAAATATTATTGCCTATAATGTAACCCTAATTGTAAAAGTTACATATATTAGCTCTATATTAGCTCTTTAAATTTTATTTATATTCATAACTGTAAAATTCTGTAAAATCCTCTGTAACAGCAGGGCCATGTAGTTTTTTTTTTTTTCCCCTATAACACTGAGGTAATCTTAAAGAACCTGTAGTTTGGGATTTATGGCTTTGCTTTCACTACTTCAGCAGCACAGCTGGGAAAAACAACATGTAAAAATACTTATGTTACTTGCATTGCTGAGACTTTTTTTTTAAATATGATGAATAGGTGGAGTTGCAAGTTTATCAACATATTGGTTGAATCTCTTACTCTCTTTTCTCCTTACTGTCATTACAAACATGACAAAAACTGAACGTGAATTCTCCAGCCTTATGTCTTAGTATTAAGATCTGATATCTGGAACCTGCAAAATGTATGCTAGCTATTTTAATCACTATATCTCTATATAAAGGAGGATTTTTTAGTCTTTTTCTCTCTTTATGATTAGTTCTGGATGCCTTGCCAATATTTAAGTGTAGATAATATAATCCTTCCCATTAGTGATTTATAGTTTCGGTCTCTTTGCTAATGTTGTTCTTTTTGCTTTTTGGTCATTTACTCTTTTCCTGGGATCCAGTCAGTTCTTATGAAACTTAAGTAGTGATGAGAAAAGTTTTCTAATAAATAATGTCCTGGAACTCAACACAGACTCTTCGTAGTTCTTGGAGACAAGAGAGAGACATGATGGGTCTCCCTCATTTGCTCTTAAAATGGTTTCCAGCTTAAACTGTTCTGTCTAAACAGAAGCATTTTTTCCTAAGTATAAATGGTCTGTGTTTCAATATGCTCTCTGATCATAAAGCTGATGAAATGGTCCTCTCTGTATGGCAGATTACCTCAGCAGAATTTGCAAATGGAAGATGATGATTTTGCTAATGTCCATGGGCAGGTAGACAGAATTTGGTCCCAGATGCTCTGCCTAATGTTCATGGCAAAAGCAACTCAAAAACAATGCCTCCATATGCCATAATTGCTGGAATTATTTCTCAGGCATATTCCCTTGTCATCCCTCATATGTAGAACTCATTAGATTCCTAGTGGGAGAACATATGGAGAGGAGAGATGATGGAAAACATCATAAAGCAGATTGTGTATTTAAATTTATATTATAAAAGACCTCTGTGCACAGGCAAACTTAGTGTAGAAAGTTCAGACATTTTCTTCCCAGTCTATAAGGAAATCGACATTTATAAAGCTGTTATCTGAGCGCATTCAAAGACACTTATAGGTGATGGATTAAAGTCTGGCTTTTGGGATATTAGTAGGAATTTTGCTGCTAATTTGAGGTCAATTCTGAATTTCCTACATTATTTTTTCCAAATATTTAGTTAAACTATAGCTGTGTAAGACCTCTTCACTAACAGGAATGATCAGAAGTCAAAGTTCACCCATGTAAATCTGTTGACAAGATCAGTCCTTTGGCTGTGGGTTTGTGATTTCAGTTTCAGTACAGTAATTTTTATGAATACCTTGTTTGTGTTTCACAAAAAAAAAAAAAAGTTCTTTCATCCATCTCAGCTGACTAATGGATGGAGATCAAATCCAGTGCCAAGCTCTTTTAATGACTACAGAATATTGTAAATTCATTCTTTAGCCTTTCTTATAGTTAAATAAAGGAAAAATAAGTTAATCATACATGAATTCAAAATATTATACACTGATGTTTGTGATGCTTTTTTAATTACACTTATGACTCTTTCCTGCTTTATGGTAGATTTTGTCTCTTCTTACTTTTTACTCAATACTGACCATGAAGCTGATTTCAACAGGAAACATTTAGAGTACTATAGAGAGTCTCAGTGGTGGAGGTGGGCACTAGCAGAAGTTACCCAGTGGACAGGTGGGAGGTGGATAGGCTGATGTCTGGGTACACCATGACTTTACCGCAGTGGCTGGCGCAAGATGACCCATCACCTAGAGAAACACGTCTGCAGATATCATTGTTGCCCAGCTTCCAAAGAAACAGTTCTGACAGGATATCTCTTACTTCATGGAGCTATATCAAATGTCATACCTAAAAGAATATTGGAAGGGCACAGAAAGACAGTATGAACATCTCTTACAGTATGGATCTTCTGGCCTTAAAAATGTCAGATATGTCCACAGGATGTTTCCATTTAGGTCACTGCCTTTCTAAAAGGAGGCAGAAAAAGGCTGTTTAGGTAGCATTTGCAGTAGAGCTGTCTGTGTATTTGTTGGCAAATATCCCTGTCTAAAACTAAGATTTAGTGTCACATTGTTATGGTTTAACCCCGGCTGGCAACTAAGCCCCACCCAGCCACTCACTCTCCCAAGGTGGGATGAGGAAGAGAATCAGAAGGGTAAAAGAAAACTCATGGGTTGAGATAAAAACAGTTTAATAGGTAAAGCAAAAGCTGTGCAGCCAGCAAAGCAGAGCAAGGAATTAATTCACCACTTCCCGTCAACAGGCAGGTGTTCAGCCACCTCCAGGAAAGAAAGGCTACAATCACATGTAACTGTTACTGGGGAAGACAAATCCCATCGCTCCAAATGTCCCCCCTTCCTTCTTTTTTCCCCAGCCTTATATTCTGAACATAATGTCATAAGGTATGGAATAACTCATTGTTAACTTGGTGTCATCTGTCTCAACTGCGTCTCCTCTCAACTTCTTGTGCACACGCAGCCTACTTGCTGGAGGAATGATGTGAGAAGTAGAAAAGTCCTCCTCTCTGTAAGCACAACAATAACAAACACATCCCTGCATTATCAATGCTGTTTTCAGCACAAAACCAAAACATAGTCCCATACTAGCTACTATAAGGAAAATTAACTCTATCTCAGCCAAAACCAGCACTCATATCTTGAGAGAGGGCCTCCAGAAGTTCAGATTTGACCCTCCTCCATTACTGCTGAAATTGGACTGTGTTACTATACTGTTCTTCTACGTCAGAGTTACACAGTATGCTGCTGGCAAGCTGCATCACTTGTCTTGAACCTTTCAGAGCAGAATAATTACTCTGACAAGCCTCAGCAGGAAGCAAAACATGCATTACTATACATGCCTTTATCTTATACTGACAACCCTGATTGTTCTCTGTGTGTTTTTTTTCTGACAGCTACCGGGTAAATGTTTACCATTAGGTGATAGTTTAAAATGTATTATTTTGTACTAGTCTGAACAATGCACTGATAAGATGTATTTTGCACCTTCTTCTCTCTTCATTCTTTGTGCTATGTATGTATTAGTCTCTCTGTCATCTACTGGTGGCACCTTTTAAAATAGAGTCATCAGTTAGTGACTTTTTAGTTGCTGCAGAAAAATGCTTATTAGGCTGTAAGTATTTCATTAGCATGTTGTGGTTTCCCTTTCTGTCAGTTACCAGCATTAGGAACTAGATGATGAAGTAGTAAAAGAGCCTTGAAGATGTACTGCTTTACTTACTCTCAGGCAAACAGCTAGACCTTGCTCAGTGAAGGAAATTACAGCTCCTATGTGTAGCATTGTGTTCTGTCATTCAAAATATCCAGCCCTATACTTAAGTTTCAAATTTGATTATACAGAAATTCATGTACTAGTAATATTAATATAAAAGATAAATAGCTATTTAAAAGATGAATCCTTAAGTATTGATGTATGCAATGAAATATCCAGGACATCTCAAATTCAGGGCTTTACCTAATGTTCATAATGGATAAGGAAAGTACTAAGTATTTTCTCCATTTTTATGTCTTTGGAAGGAAATATACCAGAAGACTGGAAGCTGAAGTGCTGCCTGGACTTGTTAATGATGTGATTGTTGCCCAAGTCCCTACAGCTCAGATCTTACCTCACATTTTGTTAAAGAATGTAACATAAGGACCTTAAACTGATCAATATCTTCAATTAGCAGTTCTGAAAAGAAACACAAAAGGAAACATAAGGCATTTTGTGGCTGGGTTAGCTCCACTCTCTGTAGTGAAGTTGTTCTCCAGGTCAATCCATCTTAAGCATTCTATCTCCTAGTTCTTCCATAAAACACATACCAAAGGCAATTTATGAAAGGCATTTGGCATGAAACTTTTCCTCTCAAAGACCTGCTGCAAGGCCTCTCCTTCATGAATATGCTCCTTAAATCCTGAACATCTGCAGCTCTCTCAGAACTATGCTGGTGACTGAAGCTTCTTAAGGACTTGTGCTCAGGTTTAAATTTCATACCAACTATCTGTGCCAGCTGTTCCAAAGAATTTATCATTGGTTCAAACTCCTGCCTGTCTTCACTTTATTGTTGGTCAATATAGCCAAAGACATGCTTTGTAAATATTATCTTTAAATTTGACATATTTGATCATCTGCAGCAGTTCCAAAATGGCATTTTTTTACTTTGTGTCAGGCTTGGAAATTATTAAAATATCCTGAATAGTCATAATCTCAGTCAATTCATTCACAAGAAAGAACTGTCATGCCTTAAGCTACTTTTTACTAGTCAGAGCATTGTCAAGGTGACCTTTCATGCTGTTTCAATTGCATAGCCTTGCCATTTTTTTAACTATTAGAATGATGGAAAGCTTGCACTTTGCTATTTGAATGGCAACATTTCTAGACACAGAAACCCGAAAGAATGGAGCATATGAGGGGCTATAATTAATGTGCCACATTAAGGACTTGAGGATAAGCAGCCAAAGAAAGACTAAATCTGGTGAAGCAAAGCAGCTGCAGTCTAGTCCTGAAAACTAAAAATCTATCTGCAATGCTTTCTAGAATCCTAATATCTCCTGCTGGTGTCAAGTCATTAACAGTAGCTCATTTTTCCTGCACTGTGCTTGACCATCCATCATTATTGAAATATACAGGAAAGTGCAGCCTCTGGAATACTATAAAAATTCTTCTCAGATTTAAATAATAGTGAGGTTAATGCTATATTATATTTTTACCATCTGTTTAAAAAAAAGAGAAAATTAATTTGTGTTGTTTGAAAATTTATATATATTTATACAAATGAAAAGAGAAAATACTGAATGTCTGAAAGCTCTTTTTTCTGTGTGCGCAGAAATAATGAATCTTACAAAAGTTTTAAGCTGTACAAAAACCCCACTGGGGACTAATATACTAGACCAGAATGAGTGATATGCTAATTCTTGCTTACCCAGGACATACCCACTGTGTAGAAAGGAGAGGTAAGCTAAAGCATGTAGGATCTGTTGTGCACCACACTCTATAAATTCTGCATATGTATGTCCATGTATGTCTTCATTGTAGGGCAAGGGACTTTATGATTTAAAGGCAACATGAAACAATCACAGAAGGAAGGGAAAACCTCATCTTTTGGGGAGCAGAGGAGTGAAAAAAGGGTAACTGTTATCTCTGTTAATTAAAATGCTAATTTAGGAAAATACATTTTTTTTTAAGTGAATTGAAAAGAAGAGCAAGAGTTGCTAGTGTACTTTTTCAACAATAACTGAGAAGTAATAATCATTTGCCTTCTAGGGAATAATTTTGTTGTAATGTTTGCTCATTACCATATTAAAATGTAATTGTTTCATGACTGTATGATTAAATGTATTCTGTCTACATGAAGTTTGAATCACGTTCAGAAAAAGCAAAATCATTAGAAAGATGTGACTGTTGAAAAAAAATGTTTGTCTTCACAGTGCTGTTGAAGGAGGATGGATATCACAGACTGTAGTAGCTGTGTAAAAAGCAGAACAGAAAAAGGTTTCTTTTTCCATCAGTGGTTAGGTGATTTATATACATGACTCTCATTAACATTAATGGGAGTTATCTGCCTCATTTTTTATGATCCTGATGTGAAGTTAATGGCAGTCTTCCCATTGTCTCTAGTGGGCTGTGGATCAACCACTAAGTGCACAAATGAGTTTGGTTGAAATATTGGTGCTTGTAGGCTTAGAATTTCAACATACTTCATTCACAGTTAAAACGAAAAGTGCTGTGTGAATGCCTAAGTGTGTGAGCTGAGGAGTTTAATATTGCAGAGTGTGCGGATCTGTGTGCACTTTGGGGTATCCACACAGCAGACTGCAGAGATGCCTGAGCCAGCTTGCAGTGAGCCAGTGTGAGCAGGAGCAGTAATCTGCCCAGCAGCATGAGCTGATTTACTTTTCAGAGATCTGAGTGGGAGTAGGTGTAATGGAGTCTGTGGTTTGGACCACATGATGGGGGAGTTGCAGTGCCATGCGGTGCTGTACTCCCATCAATATAGTATAATAATAATGTAGCAATACGCAACCATGTTTTTTTGAAGTCTACCCTGGGATCTGTCTCTGTGCTGTACCCTCCTCTGGTTTTGTTTTGGTTTGGTTTTTTTTAATAGAGGAATCATATTTTCTTTGCAATAAACCTTTCATTGATTATGTATGCTTTACAGTTTTAACAAAACTAGACTGTACTGCTTTTTCTTCTGTGATGAAGGGAAGGAATCCTGATATTACCAGCAGAACTGGAAGGACTTCCGTTCACATCCATGTTCTTTGCTATGAGCCAGCCACTACAGGGGCAGATGACCACCAGTTTCACCATCAGTGTTGAAAATTTCTGGCCACACACAGACTAGCCAGTACATGGTAGCTTGCCTGTGGATTGGGAATTTCTCTTATAGTGACTCACATTCATGATAAAGTATTCCCATCAGTCCTTATCTCAATGTCATATTGATGTACGCATGAAAAACTGGATTCCAGAAGAATTTGTATTTTGAGGCTGAGCTTCTAATAATATTAGGGGAAGCTAAATCCTGAGGGTTTTAAGACACAGATTATTTCTTCTCCCAGTCTGCCAGACATGGCCACTGATGGCCCTGAATTCCAGGTGCTTTCTAGGTGCTGTGATAGTGCCGTGGAGTACGCTGCAGTATGTGCAGCCCACTCTATGGGAAAAATTGCTATCCTTGGTTATGCAGATGCTTCTTTGGTGCCTGAGAGCTGGTGCAGCCCCTCTGTAAGGTGATTCTACATGATTAACTTCAGAGTGTCCTTATAGAAAACTCTTCCAATGGATCCTGCTTTTGACACCACAGCAGAGATACACAACTGATGAATGTGCTTGGCCAACAAAAATCCCTATCACACTAAGACAAGTCCTTCCCCAGTGTGCAGAATATAGATATTTTTTTTGTACAGTTCCATACATTACTACTAAACCTGGGATGGCCCTCAAAGCATTCTTTGGTGAGAAGTGAGAATTGGTAGGTGTATTTGAATGTGAATACTCAAATCTATGTGCTTTACAGACAAATTTATGAGGACAGGCTAGAAGTATTTTTCTAACTGTCTGTATGCTGGATATAGTTCCAGTAAGCCTTTCCTGGGCCAGAGAAAAGCCTACTATAGAGCTAATAACCATTACAAATTAAACTAATTCCTTGCAGTTTGGGTCTGGATCAGAAAGTGGTTTCTATTTCATGGGGAGTTTTTTTCCCCAGTGGATCTTACAAATCTGTTCTCTGTCACTCATTTCTATTGCACGAGAGTTTGTATTTCAAAGTTATCATCATTAACATCTTTTGACGGCAACTTTATCACAAAGGGTAAGGGTAGAATGATTCCAAAGTCTTCAGTCTTCACTTTCAAGATGACCCTTTATTGTAGGACAGAAGCATACAGAGTGATCTGTTGACACAGTTTTTCTAGCACTAAATGTCACTTAGCTCTTTAGTGGATTGGCAGAGCTTTTTACATTCCAGGACTGTTAATAATCAGCTGTATAACCAGAAAACATTAAGACAGATTTTGCTTAAAATGCTCAGCAAAACAAATGAGGATTTTTTTATGGTTACATCACCACAACAATTTACCCTTCCTGAAAGCATAAAAAATGAGGCTTAAAGATGGTTCTTTTGCCCCTGCAATGTTTAATCTACTCAGTCCACAAGATGAAGTGAACCGATGTAATCTAATATATAGTAATAGAAAATACTAGCTGAAGATATTAACAATTATCACATCTGAGCAACAACCAAAATATGTGCCACTGTTTGATACACTTGTTTTAAATATAAATTTTAGATTAGCTAAAGATTAGCCTTCAGAAAGGTGTGAAATTGTTTCATTTGACAGGATTTGAAGCACATGCAGCAGATCCTGACTGGGAGTTAATATACAAAGTCCAGAACCAACACACAAAATGATCGACAACCATCTGTATTTAGTGTTAAGTATTTGCATCTTCTGGTATTTTTAACCACTTATTCTGTATTTGGCTTTGCAAAACAAACTGTAGTAATATATAATATGTAGTAATATATGATATACTTTCTTGGAATAAGTATCAGTCATTGGCAGAGAAAATAAAAACATTCCATATCATTGTAAGAAAGGCCTGTACCATTATAACCATGTTACTGAGATGGTAACTAATAAGAAAGAGTCTATACACAACTTCTATATGACTTTCCAAGTTAGGCAGTATATTTATCCTTTCTTGGCTTATGTATCTCCACCACTAAATGCTTTGTCAATGGCTTCATAGCTGTTAATTGCCATGTACATAATTTAGATGGAAAGAACAACCTTGTTATCAGGACAGCTTTAGGAAGTGTAAATCTCCCACACCACAAAGCCCTCCTTAACTCTATTCTACTTTTAACATATTTACTCTTCAATAGTTTCATGTCCTCACAGTGAAAACATGACATTTGAGTATCACACCAGGTGCTGCATGTTCAGCATACTGAGAATTTTCCCCCAGTATTATGAATGACTGCTTTTAAAGGGCATCAATTTCTCGCCTGAATGGAAATCAGAATCTTGTGTACAGTAGGTTTTGTTGTTGTTCCTGTCAATACTCATAATGCTGTATTTATGGAAGCAACGTCATTTTGCCAGTAATTGTTCTGTTTGATCCTAATGTTTGCATTATTGTGTATCTTTTACATTCTCTTCCACATTTACAGAAAATTTTAAGGTAGGGGTGAAGGAACTTGGAAGAAAAATGATCCATTCACAAGCAGTGTGGCATGAGGTAACCAAATTAAACAGGGACAGCAGGAGTTTTAGTTACATCTGAGCTTTACTAAAGTGCACTGAGATGTTTACAGCTTTTCATTTTTGCTTCCTATTGCTGGTCAAACAGTTCCCAGGCAGCATCTCCAGTTCATATTTAGCCACTGACTTTATGCACTGTTTCAGCACCATTACTGTGAACTTTTCATTCCAGTCCATTACACAAAACAGGATGTCATGGCAGGTGGCAATTCTGCCTTCACCATCTTTCTACCAATGGAAAACTCTTGGGAATAGGCATTATTCTTGCCAGTTATCAATGATACATTTCATGATGCTTTAACAGTGGAAAGTAATTTTAGCTGACAGAAAAGTCCATCTCAGAAGATCACAACGAACTGAAAAAAATAATTCAAACATAAACTTTACAGCAACACTGTTACAGCAGCCTAGAAAAGCAAGTACCTCAAAAGTCTGCTCATAGGCAGTTATCAAGAGGTATGGTTATTGGTACAGGTTCCAGATCTCTTGCTTCATCCCTGCAGGCTAAACACACTAACAGCTCCCCTGAGTGGATGGCTCCTCCCTGAAACTCAGTGTTTTCTTGTGTCATAGTCTGATGACATTTATACTGACAGGTGTCACAAAAAGACATTCTAAGATAAATTGAATTCAGGCTCAATCGACTCTGGTTTAACTCAAAAATTCTTGAGGTAAAAACACCCCAAAGTTCTATGCCATGCAACTGTCCACAGTTGTTACTAATGGCCTCCATAAAGAGACATCCATAGATAATGACACATACACAAATTTTCAGAACCTGCCTGCTGCCTTGGCTGCTTTCAGATATGCAAATGAACTTCCTGATGTATGAAAGTTTTTAGGATCAAAGAATCACAGGACAATTCAGGCTGGAAGAAACCTCAGGAGGTCTCTAGTATAACCTCTGACACAAAACAGGTCATCTCTGAGATGAGACCAGTTTACTCAGGGCTTCATCCAGACTAGTTTTAATAATCCCTAAGGATGGAGACTGCACAAATTCTTACATAAACCTTTCACTGATTTTTTCATAAGAAGTCTAATGAGAAAAAAGGGTTGTTGTTGTATATGCAGGGAAGATTAGTATAGAGAAAGTTTTTGACAAAATGGACTTGACATCTTTTCCCTATTCTATTGCTCAAAATGTCCATTTCTATTACTCTTCCCTTTTGTTTGCCTTCCTCTGGTACAGGCTTCTCTTCCATTACACAGGAAACATTTTGAATAGCTATGGCATAAGGCATGCATAAATTGGCAAACATCTGTCTGGCTTTCTTTGTTTTGAACCATAGGGCACTTCCCATGTTGTATGAATGTCACAGTCCCAGTCCCACAGTTTCTTTTCAAGTCATGGTTGAGAATTTTATTTTTCTTTCTGTTGTTTTGCCAATCCCAAACAAACATTTGGGTAAGTGACTGTGATGAGCATTACTTTGAGCTCCTGCCCACTGTGTCTTGTGGAAACCTTTTTTTTTTTAGAAAAATAATGGTATTGCACATTGTTGCATTTACAGTTTTGACAGCTTTGTGATACAGCAGTAGTGAACAAGTGTCTACTCAATCCATAACTGTTCAGTGGGAGATGTTTTTGCATTTTTCAAAACCAAACCATAAATCCTCATCTGTTTTCTTCTGCTTTTATTAAAGAACCCTGTCCCATCAGTTCAGAATATAACTCATTTTTCTGCAGATTTCTCTTCCTTCTTTTATAATCCTGAACAGGCTTCTCTCCTGCCTCATTGACTACAACCTTCCCATCTCTGAACATGATTCCTGGTTCCTGACTGCCTTCTTCTTGCTAGGCTATGTGGTAAAAGCTGGTCTGCACACCCATATAGGATCACAAAGGGTGAGACCACAGTAGGGTTAGCTGCTGGGGACCAGGGGAGTCCTGTCCCGATTATGTTTGTGTGTATGTGAGGGGTAGGTGTTCCAGCAAATGGAGTGGGTCTGTGGCCTCAGGGATCTTTATGCAGGTGCCAGTAGCTTGGGAGACCAGTGGATCCAGGGCTAAGTTACTGATCAGAATGGTTGTCTGAGCCCACATGTTGGAGTGGTCCACATTGTAGCTATGATAGGAGAGAAAAAGAAACAGCCTGATTTAGAAGCGTTTATAATCTCTGCCTTCCTTACCACCATTCCCACCACTCCATTAGAAGCAATAACCTGACTGCTTTTCTCTTTCTATTTATCTATCTATCTATCTATCTATCTATCTATCTATCTCTGATTCCTTAGCAAATAATTAAGACCTTGTGCTGTCATGCTAGCTTGCAGCCCAAAGAGAATAATACTCCCCAAAATACTAGAAAAACAAAATTCACTGCTAAAACTAATAAGCAAGTTTCCAGATCTTATTAATGTGTTTTAGTGGGTCATCACTCTGTCCTAGTCAGATTTCAGGAAGACATAAAGAAGACTTGTCTGCAAGAAAAATATGCTATGAAATCTGGAGACTTTCTCTCCAGCGATGGAAAACCAAAACTGATCAGGAAATAAAAGCTTACCCCAAAGTTTCTGAACAGAAACACCATTATCTGACTGAACAGTCAGGTTTTTATATTGTTCATGTCTAGTGGTGTTTGGTCTGCAAATTTTCCAACATCCATTTAATTCTGGTCTGAAATAGAGAGTGAAGGTCATTTTTTTTAACATTCTCCCTACTCAAATAAGGGTTTGATGCTACATCTAGCTTATGGCATACAGGATGATGTAAATCGGTACCATTACTCCATCTTCATCTTCCAGTGTAAACAAGGAAGTATGAACTTCCAGCTGAAATTCTTTACTTACTGAGCCCATTGACAAGACATGAGGGTTAGCATCATATACCTCAAGTCTTGTGATTTGTAAGGAACTGTACTGAGCTCAAGTGCCACAAATGAACTAGATTTCTTCTGTGAAAGTGCATACCTTGTTTATGGTACTATGGGAGCAAGGTAGCATCAAAGAAGCAGAAATCAACTAAGATGTGTCATTTCAATTATATGATTATGGAGCTGATTTGGAATGGCTTCCTGATAACATGCTGTGTTTTTATCTTTATCTTGCATATTTTAAGGATTATACATATTATCAAGTATCTGGTCCTAAAAATGACAGATCAGTTTATGCTCGTAAACATCCCAATTAATAAATCATGCACTGAACCAAATCTATTCGGTAATGTCTAGTTGTGCCTTTTCAAAGGCAGATTAATTTACATACTACAGGCACAGGATTATTAGAAAAACTGAAAGAAATCAGGATTTAGGTGGGGAAGTCTAAAAATAGGACGATTGGCTTGACAAAGTAAATAGGCTGGTTTAGTTTTAATTTACCCATTTATTGGTTTTCTGGTAATATAGAAGAATTTAGTCTAGATTATTTTTTTTTTGACAGGAGAAAGAGACATACTCAGGAGTCATCAGCTGATCCATAGAGATCGTGACAGGCCATGGAGTGACAATGATGGATTGGATCTTGTCTTCCTTTTTGACTTTTCCAGCCCCAGAATACTTTGTTGTTTCAACCTCTTTTTACAGTTTGTTTTCTAACCCATTTAATTGTTATTGCTGTCTTCTGCATTTTCTTTTGGTTTTTTGCATCTTTCTGAAAGTGTGCTGCTGAAAACTGGACTCTACTAAATGATGGTCTAGTGCCTCATATAGCAGGATGGTTACCTTCTGTTTCTTATATGCCGTATTCCTACTAATACATCCCTTCTTTGCAACAGCAGCATGTTGCTGACTTGCATTGTTTTCAGTCCTTTTCAGTATACCTCATGTTCTTTTCTGCAGTGTAGCTACACTTGTTTCCTATGTTATATGTGTTCACTTGAGCTTCCGTAGTACTTTATAGGTGTTGTTATTGAATTTTGCCATATTGATCTCAGCCCATTTCACCAGTTTATCAATATTGTTTTGAATTTTAAACCTACTCTCCAAAGTGCTTGCAGTCCCTCACAGCTCAATTATCCACAAATGTTATAAGGAGCTTTTCTACCATTCATTATTGTTCATGAAAACACTGACTAGAGTGATATGTAGTGCAGCCTTACATTCCAGTGTGATACAACCTAGTGATAACTGCCTTAAAAATGGCTCTTTTTCCTGCTGTGCTCTGTGTTCAGGCAGAACCAGAATGCAAAATGCTGAACATTCCCATTAATACTTTCAGTGGCTGGTGTGATGTCTTGTCAGACCATTTTCTCCTGCTTTTTCTCCTGAGAGGGACAGTACAAAAATAATTCCCCACACAGCTAGGCTCATGCTTCTTCTCTGTTTACTGATAGACAACTGGAAAAGGCAAATAGGTTAGTCATTGCAAAGGTTTTGTCTCAAGAAACGGTTAATGGATGTTTAATTTTACTTCCTTATTTTTAGGAGCTTTGAAATTGCTTATTTACTTCAGTATCATTCTGCATAACAGTTATATTTACTGATCTTTAATTCCCTAGTTGTTTTTTCTTAAAGATAAGATCAATATTTACCCTTCTCCATCCTTTTTAGACTTCATCTATTCTCTATGATGTCTACAAGATAATCACTAACAATTCAAAGATTGCTTTGCTCTACAATAAATTTTCTCAAGTCTTGTGACTTGAGTATATGTAACTTCCCTGAATACCTAAATATTCTCTGATGTATTCTTATTCTAGTCTCATTTATGTTCACATCCCTTTGTTATTAACAGTAATCTTGTGAAGCACCTGATCCCTATTAACTTTTTTTTTGTGAAAAAGAAGGTGAAAAACTGAGGGACATTTCTGACTTTATTATGTCATCTGTTAATAGCTCACCTTCTCCATAAAGCTCAAGACATTTTACTTTGCTTTGCCATGCGGTCTAATGTTATGTTGCCTCTCTTTTTTAAAATCTTCTTTCACAGAATCACATAATGGTAGGGGTTGGAAGGGAATGCTGGAGAACACCTAGTCCACCCCCACCCCCACCCCCCCGAAGCAGGTTCACCTAGGACAGGTTGCACAGGGGGTTTTGAATGTCTCCAGAGAAGGAGACTCCACAAGCTCTCTGGGCAGCCTGTTCCACTGCTCCATCACCTTCACAGTAAATAAGCTTCTCCATAAGATTATGTGGAACTTCCTGTGTTCCAGTTTGTGTCCATTGCCCCTTGTCTGGTCTTTGGGCACCAATAAAAGAATCTGGCCTCATCTTCTTGATTCCCAGCCTTTAGATATTTATAAGCTTTGATAAGATTCCCTCTCTGTCTTCTCTTCTCCAGACTAAACAGCTCCGGTTCCTCATTCCTTCCTTGTAAGAGAGATGTTCCAGTCCTATAATCCTCTTTGTAGCACTCTGTTGGACTCTCTCTGGCAGCTCTGTGTCTCTCTTGAACTGGGGAGCCCAGAACTGGACACAATATGCCAGATGTGACCTCACTAGGGCAGAGTAGAGGCTGAGGAGAACCTCTCTTGACCTGCTGGTCACACTCTTTTTTAATCCACCCCAAGATACCATTGACCTTCTTGGCCACAAGAGTACGCTGCTGCCTCATGGTTAATTTGCTGTCCACCAGGAATCCCAAGTCCTTCAATGCAGAGATGCTTTTTAGCAAGTCAACCCCTAACCTGTACCTGGTGCATGGAGTTATTCATCCCGAAGTGCAGACTCTACACTTGCCCTTCTTGAACCTCATTAGGTTCCCCTCCACCCAACTTTCTAGACTACCCAGATCTCACTGAATGGCAGCACAGCCTTCTGGTGTGTCAGCTAGCCCTCCCAGTTTTGTATCATCAGCAAATTTGCTATGGGTACAGTCCGTCCCTTCAGCCGGGTCACTGATGAATATGCTGAACAAAACTGGGCACAGCACTGACCCCTGAGGAACACCGCTGGCTACTGGCCTCCAACTAGACTCTGCACTGCTGATCACAACTCTCTGAGCTCTGTCATTCAGCCAGTTCTAAATTCACCTCACTGTCCACTCATCTAACCCACACTTCCTGAGGATGTTATAGGAGAAAGTGTCAAAGCCTTGCTGAAGTCAAGGTAGACAACATCCACTGTTCTCTGCTCATCTACCTGGTTAGTCATATTGTCATAGAAGGCTATCAGATTAGTTCAGCATGATTTGTCCTTGGTGAACCTATGCTGACTACTCCTGATTTTCCACAATTTTCCACCTTTGAGAAATTTCTCCTCTTTGTACTTTTTGGACAATCCTGTTCTGATTCCAAAATACTCAGAGAGTTCCCTGTGAACCCACATTAGTCTTATTGCATTTCCTTTTTTGAATTTCTTACTACATTTTCTTTTTGGAATTGTTTAACTTCAGTGCTGTTTGGTTTTGCACTGGTTGCAGTCCCAAAAATAATTTTCCCTACTACTCCTTTGCCCCAGGAATTAATTTATCAATTGCTGAGTTTATTTAAGTCTACTTTTGTTTTATGCTCATTGTCAATAATTTCCTACTTTTGCTTACTGAGAAATCACGAAATTAAAGTTACTGTTTCAGGAACTGGGGTTTTAAAAAAGCTGGAGTGTTGGGGTTTCTTTCAGTGTTCCAGCTGGGGCATCATTCTACTGAACAGGATTAATCTGCCATGGTATTTTGTAATACCAAACATAAGAGAGAAAGAGGATATTCTACAATGTGATAGTTAGCTGAAAAGTGCTAACTCTACATTATGAAGAATGGTCTGGAAAGGGACTAATAATAAAAATTACATTCTATTTACACAGTAGGGTTTTTTTTTGGCATATGTATTAGGAAGAATGTTATTTCACCCCTTATTGAAATGCAACCATTCCAGAGTGGGCAGAATGCAACAGTACTATGTATTTTAAGACTGAAAGCAGTAGATCCATTATCAGGAAGGATGAAATACCTTTTGTGGAAAAGCATTTGCAATTCACAGATTATTATGTTTGAAACCAACCAGGAGTTCAGCTCCTCCTTCTGAAAATAGATATTATTTATTGATAATTCGTATTAGAAAATGAGTTTTGCACTCAAATGTACCATATTGTTATATGAGTAAGAATTCATAACTGAGTCTGTAAGTAGGGATACTATTGCTGGCTGGGAATGTATGAACTCCTGGAGAATTTACAGTGCTTCATTCTGGTTAAGGGAGGGCCATGTAGCTTATGGCAATCCACATGCCTTAATATCCTTAGTATCTAACCTTTTTTTTGTGTCACTATGCTCAAAATTCAGTTATGAGCAAAAGGCATTAACATCATACATATGGAGGCAAAAATTTATTGCTATCCGAGTTAATTTTTTTAACAGTCTAATAGTCCAAACTAACACAGAGGATCTTCAATAGTATTCTTAACATTATTTATAGTAAACCTTCCTAGTATCTTCCCCTTGTTCATTGGTGTTCTCACCCTTTCAGTGTCCCTCTGGGTCCACACCTGACCCCTCAGTACTTCGGAAGAATGGAGAAGGGAGGTCTATAACAAATCATGGGACTCCTGAGGCCTTTGTCAGATGGAGTGTGATGTTCATGAAGTGGGTTTCTTCCTCAGTCTTACACCTGCTTGGATCTATTTTTATGTTTTCTTCACATAGACTTCTTCTATGCTGCTTATTTTAGTTTTTTTCTGGATTATACAGTTTTTCTGTTTGCTTTTTTCTTTACATTACTTGTGAGACTGCACTTGTATAGTCACCACTTGTTGACCATTGTCATTGGTATTTACAGTCTAGGACCACAGACCATTTTTTCTCTAGAGTCCTCGATTGCTTAATCCGCATAGAATAACTACTTGCTATTATGAACTAAAACTAAGCTAAACAAATTTTGGCAACAGTTACCTCACTCCTAGACAATTGGTATCATGGCTAAGCCATGCCAAGACAAGCCCCGGCAAGTCCTCTGACCCAGCACTGTAAGGGCAATACAAAGCCTTTTGTCAATAATAGCAAAACTGTATTTATTAGCATACTCTCTGCCTCAACGAAGGGAATATGGTATGACTATACTCCTAGCCTGATCCAGTTAGTGCTGTTAAATGAATCTCTGTCACCATTTCTTTTCTTTTATGTCTTACATTTGATTAACCATTTATGTTTTGTCTAATAGCATTTCTATTCCTCAATTTCCTCAGTTTAAAATGCAAATAAAGCTATTTCCTGGACTGTCATTTGTAAAGCAGTTTAACAGCCCTTGAAGATGTGTGTCTTATTAACTACTAATATTACCAAATTGCTAGTATAGAGAAGGACCTAAAATAAGTTTGCTACCTCTGTTTTAGACAACTTAATTATTTGGTACAATATTTAGAGGCATTAATATAACCTTTCCCTTTCTGGCAGTTATTTGTATTTAAGGTACCAAGAGAACTACTGGAGCTCTGGGAGACACAGCATACATTGCAGCTGACTGATTTTATTTGAGAGTTCTGAAACAGGTAATAATAACAGAGCAAGTCTGTAGAATCACTTTGTCATACTGTATTAATTTATCTTGGGTAATGGAACTGCAAACTGTGGTATGTGCTATAATTTTTTTGGCAGCTATAAAATGCACTTTATCTAAATATTCAGCAAAGAAAAGATGAGAAACCTTAAATCTTCATCTACTGTAGAATTAGTTATTACTTCTCATCTTGCCTTTGGCCATGAAAATCAGCCAAGAATCAGATGGGCACTATTATATTGCTACAGCATATATTTTTGCTGAAATGTTTCTTATACCTTTCAGTGGTACCATGTGAACAGTTATGCAGACATGCTACTGGCAAACACAGGGTTAATGAGCTGTGGTGAGATCAAGCTCTTCAACTCCAACATACCAGTAAGAAAATCAGATTTAAGGGGAGGAAAAGAGGAACCATGCGCAGTAGAACAGGGAAGTGCTGAGACTCATGGAGAGTCTTCTGTGCCTGGGGTGGATGATGTTAAAACTGTTTCTGCAGTGACTGTTTTCTTGTGAGCTTTGGAGAGAAAGGAGGGACCCTGTGACCCAATCTGTGTTTTGGGTGGAGAGTTCCACCAGGGAATATCTAAGTGACAAGTGTTTCACTTTGTGTTTAGTTCTGCATCTGTTTTTCCTTCTGACCACCAATAAACCCAGAAAGGAAGGAATTCCTTGTCAGTAGCTGGACGCCCAAGTTTCCTACTGTAAGTGTAGAGGACCTTCCAGATACTGCTGGCTCAATTCTGAGTGAAGATAGAACATTTTTATCCCTTCACAGTTTCAGGAGAGGAAACTCATTAAAGCTGTTAAGCAATTTACAGTTAGTATGCAACTGGACAGGGAGCAAAAAAATGACCGATTTTATTCATTAATGAAACCACAAGAAATGTTGTTATATTCTCTGTAGAAACAAATGTCTCCCTGACTTCTAATGGTTCCAAATTAGAGTCTGACTTATAAGACATATCATTGTACATACTTATATTATTTAGGATATGCATGTTTACCAGTTATACTAGTTTGCTGTTCTATCTGTAGCACTACACAGTTTCTAAATGATTGTATGGAGTAATTCTGTTCAGTGTAAGACATACACAAGTACAGCAACCTTTCTGATAATGAACATCAAGATTTTTAATAAAAGAAGTAACCAGAAAAGGGCTCAAGAGGATTTTTAAAAAAATACTTGAAACACTGTGTGTTCTCCTTCCATCTCTTCCCACCCTCCCCCGATTATGAAGGCAGTTCATTAAAAGAGAAGGGCTTAGCCTCTAGTTTCACACTGGTAGTTTGTTAAAAGGAAGGGCTCAGCTAGTGTTCTTACACTGTTGTTTAATGAGCTGATATATCTATAATCAGAGGAGAGAAAGGTACCAAATGTACCTGTAACATTACATGAGTGAGTTATTAAGCCATCTTTAACTACTGAGTTTGGTAGTGGAATCAATGAAAAGACATACACTTAGCAATAGGGCATTTATATGAAAAGCAATGCTGAAATATAATTGGTAGTAAAAGATCTATTAATGTCTTATAATATATTAACAGGGTCTTATCACTGAGTTGGTGAATGATGTAAGTAGAAGGTAATAAGAAGTGAGTGGTTAGCATGTTATTAGCAGCCATATGCATGGATATGGACCCCCCCCAAAAAGTCTGACTGCTTGCAACAGACGTACACATGCCGACTTAAGGTGAAATGGAAATACTGTGTAGTATCATGGGTAATTGTTAAGGATATTTTATATTTTATTCTCTACTTTCTGCAGCACAGAGATAGAAATTTTAGCACATGCTGCAGCTTTTGGCAGCAGCAAAATGCATTTCTAAAATATTCGCTAAAGAAAGGATGAGACACCCTGAATCCTCATTTATTGAGGAGTTTGTTATCACTTCTGATCTTGCCTTTGGCCATGAAAAACATCCCAGAACAAGATGGACTATCTTCTGTTTACTATTTCATATATTTCTACTATAATTCTTATACAATAATATTGTATCCTGTGATGGGTTATACAAAACTCATATCAATGAACACAGAGTTAATAAGAAACACTAACTCACTGTAACAGTGAGTGGCATCAAACAGAGAGGGAGACTCTAAACAAGGAAACATTACACAGCTGGAAAGAGACTGGATAATGGTCCCTAAATCTTGGGAAACACATCTGGCAAACAGAAGTTTCTCTTTGAGACTGGTTTCTGATGTTTCTTCCCTGTCTGGGTGATGGTGATGGATCAATTCTTTGTGAATATTAGTGCAAATGGAGACTGCTAGTTTTGCTTTCAGTTCTAAAAATTCATTGTGTGATTTTAAAATTTATGCTACCAACTTTCCAAGGAAGTTGATAGAAGCAGAGAAGTTGTTATGGCAGAAGCTAAACTGATGTAACCCTTGTAGGTCAACCTACATATGGGGCTGTGATATCTTAATAAACCCTGTGGTATCTGTATGCACAAGGTTGATTAAAAAGCGGACACTGCGCAAACCTCAGTGTTACCTTTGTCTTCACCCATAATGCCCTGAAGCCTGAAGCAGAGGGTCACAGGTGGCACTTGCACTCCTCAGAGCGACCAGTTATACCCCAGGCTACCCACCTCTGAAACTAGCATCACTGACAACCCTTGACTAAAAACTGAACTGAAGGTTTACTGCTGTCTGTTGAATGCACTATAAAGATTTTAACTAAGGAAAGAATACACCTCTTTGCTTTCTCAGTTTCTCTTGACCTTCAAACTTCTGTCTGGACAACATTTAGGATAGAACTAAATGAAGCTTCATAGATGTCAGGATGAATTTCCCCTTTTGCCACCAGGGGAATCCTTCTGGTTTAACAGGTCAAAAATTAATGCCCTAGATTGGAAACACTTGTCACAGAATTGCAACCAAGAACAAAAACCCTGTTCCTTGCCAACATTGTTAGCTAGTGAAGATGGCTAATAAAAGCAAGCACAGCAGCATTAGTGGCTTCCCCAAACTACAATTTAGAGTGCATTCTTCTGAGATACTCTTGGTTCTTGTCAGGCTGGGACAGAAGGCTTAATAGGGGGGAACATACTGGAAAAATAATCCACTTGACTTTCACTAAGCCACTAAAGCAGTCAGCCATAAATGAATGTTTTTTGAAATGCTATCATATTTATAGTAACACACCATACATTTAAGTAGCAGAGGAGTCATAAAGCAAGCTGACATAAGTGTTTTGAAGCAGAAACTAAATTAGCTTTAAGTAAATTATTTCCTCCTATGATTTTTACATAAGTCCCCATGACTGCTTCGTTTGTCCAAGGAATTTATCTCAATCTCAGGACTGCATGAACTCACCTACCTAAACAAAACCTTCCAAAGACAATAGAGGAATGATACAACATCACCTCATAAACAGTTGTGTTGAATGTATTTCTTAGTCCTATGAACAGTAAGACCTAAAAGCCCTTCATCCACATAACCCAGGTGGTGAAGGTTTGCAGGTTTAGGAGTTTGTGTGCCAGGTGGTTATCACCTTCAGAGAAAATAAGAAGAGGAATTGTCTCTGCCTGCAGGCAAATTAATTCAAAGGTTCTTGCTATTACAGTCTACCATGTGACATAAAATTAATTAATTACACAGTTTTCTGCTATAGCACTCTATTTTGTGATAGATTTTTTTTAGTCTATACCCTAAATTTAGTCATGGTCACTTTATACTCATTTATTATCCCTGTTCTGCTAATGCATATCATTATAGCTTCTGTTAGGCTAGGATAAACAAATCTCCTTTTCCCTTGTCATCCTAGTGACCATGCTCTGCAACAGTTCTGGTCTGAATATATCTTTCTTAAGCACGGCTGACTACAATTATAGTAAAAATCCAGATTTCTCATTTTAATTTAGTTTCCTTAATTAAAATTTAACTGGCTCAATAGATTTAATCTTCTACAGGTTAATAATTTGGAGTCCTCTAAAATTTAGATACCCAACCTGAGAAACATAGCTTAAAGATCTTGTCTTCAGAAAGCTCCAGGAATTTGTTCTCTGATCTCTCTAACTGGTGTCATTTTGAGTACTGAATGGTCCTCAGTTCCTGAGACTCTAAATTGCTGTATCTATTTAAATAGTTATATAATTGGTACATGCTTACCTCAAGTGTTTATTTTTTTATATTGTCTTCTGGATAAATAATGAAATTCTTAGGTTTTTTTATAATATTATATATCCTGGATCTTGGAAAAGGCAAATGAAAAATTAAATAGAAAAACTCCATGCTTATAATGGTGTTAACTAGTTGATTTTCTGTCTTAAAAATTAGTGCATTCTAGCACAACATCCTGAAACTGTAAAATAAAAACTTTTTATTTTTTCTGACTTGAGACTGGATAGTGTCTTTTGGTCAATTTAATTTTTTTGCACCATGGGGAGATATCTGAGTAGTAAGCTGAAGATTTGACTCTTGTTCTACAGAGATTCATATATTTAGAACCTTGGCTGGGATGGACAACGACTGAAAATGAGGAAAAAGGGAGCTGGATCAGTTTGTTATAGAGAAGACTGGGTTTTGGCACAGAAAGTTGCTTGTTCTATGACCACTGATCCAGTACTTGCAAGCACTTAACAGTTGTGGCAGGTGACACTACAGGATATGGTTTAGTGCTCATGACAATGTTGGGTGGATGGTTGGACTTTGTGAGCTTAGAGGTCTTTTCTAACCTTAATGATTCCATGTTGCCAAGTGCCACTCCTGCTCACTTAGTCCTGTTCCTTTCCACATCTGGGTGTGATACCTCTTTTCTGAGTGTGTGCATCCCCCAGATGGTGTTTGGATCCTGTCCTTAGAGGGTAAGACAAGGAATGACTGTGCTTGTACTAGGGTATGTTGCTTGGCATGTTCCTCACTGGACCAGGGTGAGAGAAAGTGCAGACTCATGTTGTGCTGGCCAGGGGACACAAGAATTAGTTGTGTGCGAAGAGTGGATTTTGGAGTCTGAAGTCTGAGTTCAGGAAAGGAAACAGGCATTTCCCAGGGCCAGGGTGTGGTTGTGTCCAATTTCTAGACATGGGTGTAGTCCTGAGCTGTGAGCTGTCCCATTTTCATTAGTAGAAGATAGAATTATGATCTTTCTTTGTGTATCTGTGTCATAAACCAGTTAAAATGTTATTATTTAATTGTTATTTATTACACTCCATTTTCTTTGTTTCCTTCCTTGGGATTGGTACTTCCAGCTATTAGACCACATATCAGATTACAGCATAAAATTCACCCCTACAGTCAATACTTCATATTCTTTCCTCATGTCCTATGTAAATTCTACCTTGATATCTAGGGTAGAATAGAATAGAATAGAGGAGATTTTCTCTTAGTATCCACATTCAGACTAAATGCAACAAAGTTATGACAAAATCTTCATGTGGAATTTTATTGAAAGGAGCCCCATATAATAAGAAGCAAGCACAGACTACTCTATTTGTTGGGAGAAAAAAAGGTAAATAGGGAAAAAAAAAATGGCCTCTTCTTTGTATGCAATTAGTCTAATACTATCTCCTTTCTGAGCAGATGAAATTCCAGAATGTAAAAGTGTGATGGTAACGACCACTCTGAGGCATCCAAACAAAGTAACCACTTGTTGTCCTCCATTATTTCAAATAAAATATCTCTCTAGGGAATGTGCTTCTGACAAGTGGGTGCAAGAAACCAGCTGACACATTCTAGGAAGAGAAAAGAGATATGTTGTACACTGGCAAACATGCTGACCCTTACACAATCTCCAGAAGCAAGGAAACCATCCCATCCCAGGAGGCATTTTTCTTTGTCATGAACTGGAAAGATCATAGAATCATAAGAATTGTCAGGGTTGGAAGGGACCTTAAAGATCATCTAGTTCCAACCCTCCTACCAATGGCAGGGACACCTCCCACTAGATGAGGTTGCTCAGAGCCCCATCCAGCCTGGTCTTAAAAACCTCCAAGGATGGTGCTTCCACCACCTCTCTGGGCAACCTGTACCAGTGTCTCAGCACCCTCATGGTGAAGAAATTCTTCCTAATGTCTGACCTGAATCAACCTCTCTCTAGTTTTAATCCATTTCCTCTAGTCCTATTATTGCCCTGCAGCCTAAGCAGTCCCTCCCCAGCTCTCTTGTAGGCCCCCTTAAGATACTGGAAGGCCACAGTAAGGCCTCCCTGGAGCCTTCTGTTTTCCAGACTGAACAACCCAAACTCTCTCAGTCCGCCCTCATAGAAGAGGTGCTCCAGCCCACTGATCATCCTTGCGGCCCTTCTCTGGACACGTTCTAGCACCTTCATATCCTTCTCATAACAGGGGCTCCAGAACTGGACGCAGTACTCCAGGTGAGGTCTCACAAGAGTGGAGTAGAGGTGGAGAATCACCTCCCTCAACCTGGATTTAAAGATTTTTTGATGCAACAGGGTTTTATTTATCCTTTAACAACAATTTTCCTTGAAAGTTGCCTCCTCAGATATAGAAGGAGGACTGACTATATATTCTTAGAAGAAATAACAAATCAATAAAAAGAAGAAAAGTAGGTACCTTTGCTACATGATGTTGAAATCATCAAAACTGATATTGTAGGAAAGAATGACACAGCAGTAGGAAGAGTTTTGAAATATCAAGAAGTTCCTCATCGAAAGGGAATTAGCAAGATTTGTTATTAAGGGTGAGACAATGAAGAGTAATCTTCATTGTTTCGGTCAAATTAACTGGATTAATTAGAGCTGAGGAAGGCATGTTGCTTCACTGAACTCTCCTATTTTACACCTATGGAGATATATTTTACAAAAAAGGAAAAGAAAAAAAAAAGTCATTTTCCTTTCATTCTTTTACATGGCCTCAGAATTTTCACACTAGGAGCAGAAGATGTTCCCCCTTGTTCTCAGATTGAGTTTTAGTGGAATATTATTAGTTCATAAAACTAAAATTCGCTGGGTGTTTTCCACTGAGATGTGTCTGTTGCAGCCTGTGGTCTGTGCTGAATTAAGTTGTGTGCTTAGTAAATACCTGATGGTGAGCAAAGCAGGTGGGAGGTGATAAATGCAGCACTTCAGCTGATATTGACAAAGTCAATCTGAGGTAGTCACTGTCAGTGTCTTTTCTGAAAAATATACTTCCACTCACCTCATCTCATTATTACCAGTGCCCATGCCTTTGGAAAGGAGCGTGAACCAGTTTGTTGTTTTCCACTCTGTGCTAAATGACTAAGTACTCTGTATTTCATCATTCAGCAACATTCAGGTCTTGTCACTTCACAGAGTAGAGGCCTGATTGCAGTGACAGTGTATGAAAGAAGCTCTCTTTCTACTTCAGAGGTCTAAGAAGAGCCTCATCCCTTGCAGACTTTAGACTCTCAAGTTTTTGAAAACTGATAATCCCTGAATAATGGGTGGGGAAAGAAGAAAACTTATTAAGTTGCTTGATAAACTGTGCATGCATTATCTTTCTTTTGTGTTTCATTAATGTCACCAGTTTTTGTACCCAAATGGGTAAATCTTTTTCAGCACAGTTCAGGAAAGTAATTTCTGCTGGTTACTTATCTAGGATTAATCTTGCAGAAATAGTCTTTTTTCCAAGAGAAATTTTCTTTCTTTTTCCTGCTTTTTGAAGACTGTGGTTTGGGAAGAGCCTTACTCTGTGGTTCTTCATATTGGTTGTAGGAACAGCAAGACAAAACTGACCCAGAAGATTGGATGGCCTATGTTCCCTCTCTTAAGTTTGAAAGAAATTCTGTTTCACTCCTCTTTTCCTCTCATTTTGTAAAATGGAAGAAGTTAAATGGAGAAGGAAAATTTCGATTATGCAGGTAAAAGACACATGCTGCTGCTTCCTACAAGAGGATGGTGTAATAAATCCTGTGGGTAGGGGGACTTTAGAGAGGAAACCTCGCACTGTTCTGAAATGCTGGAGGAATTATGCCTATAACTTGCTCTCCCTGTTGGTTTTTTTTTCCACTGAAGATGTAACCTTAATGATACAGAGACAAGGACCAATTTGGCTTCAGATAAACTTAAATGGTCTATTTGAAGTGTGACTTGGAGTGTGACTTGAAGTGTCTACCCTGAGCTGGTCAAAACTGGAAGCAGGCTTACAGAAGGAGATAATGAATGGGGTGATGTGGAACTAAAAAGAACTTTTGTATCCTCTGGTGGAACAAAGCCACACAGCTAGTCAAAAAGCTAAAAGGGTGTCACATCAGCAAAGTGCTTTCCAAGTTGCCACACAGGTCTTGCCAGAAAAATCATCATACTGAAAAAGCCTCTATTTTTGACAAATTGACGTTTGGTAAAAAATTGTATGTTTAACATGGTGAAGAGTAACTTGCCCTGATGCTACTATTTGTACCACTTGGTTGTTCGGGTTTTTTTTTAAATTACTAGGCATGTTTTGTAGTAAGCAAGGATCAAAGACAGAAACATATTAGAAACTGGACACTGAGTTTTCCAAAGTGTTGCTGTGAAAGATGTGACCATTTATCAAGAGTTGGGGTCCAACCTGGAAGACCTTAAGCTGCGACAGTGGAATAGGCAGCACTGTGGGAATGGGGTCCACACAGGGAATGTGGAGTGGGCCAGGACAAGAGAACAGCTATGGCCACCTTTTAGCCACATGTCCACCACATGCTCCCTAGGAAGAGTGGCATTACATCTTCAGCAATGTAGAAGATCTTTCTGCATGGGGACTAAGATTCTGCAAGATTTTAAGTGTATATCCTTAAAATCTATTTGCTGTAACACTTTTAAAAAATTGAGCTGGTTCAGAAATTGCATCTTCATGTTCTGCCTCCCTTGTGAAACTCCAAGTACTGCATCTCTTTCAAAAAGTAGCAAGTAAACCTGATCTCCCTCTCCTGCTTGTCTGTAGCAGTGTGTTGGTTTCCAATGACTGACATATTAATGAACTATCAAAGCAGTTCTCCGAAGGACAGTAATGGAATGATTGTTTGGTATATGCCTATCATTTGTTTGAGTATATTCTTCTGTGCATGTCAACATTTTATTTTATCCTTTAATTACAAAATCAAATAGTAGGATTTTCCTACTGTAATGCACATCAGAAACATTTATGCTTTTTGCTGCATTTAAGTGCAAAATAACATTCTTATTTGAATGAAGTTTAAGCTTTGTCAGTCTGTGGAAGTGAACAGTCCATATTACACATTGCTGTCTTCAAAAATGTAATGGAAAGATATCATGGTGGCACTCTTCTGTATCATTCTAGTAGCACAAATAGTGTAACGCCTAAATTACAAGAAAGAACAGAATTCTGTATGTATCAATGCTAACAGAATAAACTATAGTTCTATTTGAAAACACTAAATATTAACAGAAAGCAATTTTCTCTCATGATACATTACTAGATAGGGATTATTTCATTCTTGCTCTTTTCTTTGAGTTTGCTAAAAAGAACCCAAACATTACAACTTTATAGGTGTGCAGCTGTGTAAGTATTGATATCAAGGAAACAGACTACAAATAAGATATCCTTCCAGAAGGAAACAAAACTGTAAGTAATTATAATCTTCACATAAAGTATGATGACTTTAATTAGAAAATACTTTTACACATGTGAGTTTGTAATGTCTTCTAGTCATTTTGCCTTTAGAATAATTTACAATTTTCACTATACTTTTTATATTAAAGCAGCACTATAAAAAAATACTTTGTGCAAGCTGGTCAAATAATTTATGCTTACACATCTTGCTTTTTTAAAAATAGATAGTATTTTATACTGCTTCCAAAATAATGTGACTGCGTTTATATTGATGATGAGACTGGTGAAGTGCTATCCAGATTGCATCAAGCTAGAATTACCTTGGACAGCTTTCTCTGCTGGTCTTTGTTTTCTCCTGCTTCTGCTTAAGAAAGAGCAGGGATGTTTCCCTTCTTCTTCCCCTACCCCAGGATGATTTCCTTCTCTGTTTTTGTTTGGGTTTTTTTTGTCATCTAGATTTCTGAAATCCATAGTGGGAAATCCTACTTATCAGACTGAACAGGCAGTAGCTTATGCTGCTTGTTTCTCAGGCAAAAAAAGTGTGTGTCTCTTAGCAGGGGTTTTCTTGGATTGGTAGCTTTGCTAGAAAAAGTTTCCGTAATGCAGCACAGCACCACAGCTTCTCTACTGCTCTACAAGATGCAGATGCTGAGTAAATGCTGTCATGCCTTGCTACCAAACACAGAGTATCAGTGTGCAGTAGGAGAACCCAAGTGGCAACTGCATTCATCACAGAAAGTGTGAGATTTGATACATCCCTAACACACTGAAGAAACCAATGCAAAAAACATTTGTGATATTTCCAGTTCAACACATTGGCCTCCCTGCTTATACTGTTTCTTGCACCTTCCTCTCTCTGAACCATTGTATTTTGCATGAACTAGAAGATCTTTTAAAGGAGAATCTCTCTTGATCTTTCTTTGTAAAATCATAGAATCATAGAATCATTAAGGTTGGAATTGGCCTTCAAGATCATCATGTCCAATAATCTACTAAATATTATCAGGAACACTAAACCATGTCCTGAAGTGCCACATCTAGAAATTTTTTAAACACCTCCAGGGATGGTGATTCCAGCACCACCACCACCTCTGCCTCCACCACCTTCACCTCCACCACCCCCTTGACCTAATATCCTTCTCTAGGAGGATAATAATTTATAGTATTGATAATAATGATGGAGAAATAAACACGTGAATGTAAGGTTCTGACTGCCCTGAATTTATCTCATGATGCCTTTGTTTCCTAATCCATGTGTGATCAAAACCACCATTACTTACTGATCTTTTTCTCAGTCTACTTGTTTGCTGTGATGATTTTTACATAGTTATCTTGGTATTCTACCATTGAAAATGTGGAAAAGTCACTAAACCTTAGTGCTGCAACACAGTCTCTTCTCTGCCAGTCTCCCAAACTTTTAGATGGGTTAGAAACCCATGTGACTGAAATGCCTCAGTATCTCATCAATAACAGATGGCTGTTCTCAAGTCACAAAAAGGTTAGGCAAGACCTCTACCCAGAAGCAGTCAAATAAGAACATTCTGTGATTGATAGAAGTAATGTAATTTTTTATGACCTGGGTCACATAATAAATAGTTTCTGTGAACATATTGCCATAAATATCTTTATTTTTATAAAATAAACATTTAAAATTAGTCTTTGGACCAACATTTAGGTTTTATATAAGAATATAGCTATTATTTCTATATTTTGCAATTAAAATTGAAAAAAGCTGAATATTATATAATACAGGAAATAATATTTTATACAATAATAGTGCAACATTATGATAGAGAACCATATAAAATGTCATAGTCATAAATGTAAATATTTGAGTGTTGAGTTATAAAGTCCTCCAAAGACATAAGAAACAATCTTCATGACAATTAAAGACCAAATTTGGTTTCAGGAATTGTAGAGTAAGTGTCAAGTAGAAAACACTTTCATGCCAGTATTTTATAACAGTTTATGGAGACCTCAAACTTAGCGTACTAGGCCTAAAAGAAATATCAAATCAGGAAAGAATAGGCTAAGAAATTTAAGGGTATATGGAAGGAGAAAGCATCTACTCCCTTAAGGGTATCTGATCAAGGACTTTTTCAATACAAAATGGGATAAGAAAATTAAGAAGTTGTAAAAAGAATATACAGACATATAAACCTGACAGATGAAAATAAGGGATGCAAAGAAAAGAGCAAACCTCCACAGACACACTAATTGATGGACTAAGCAGACCCTGTAGGCAAGCCGACACTTTGCATCCCATAAGGAACATCTAGTGTGTGGATGGAGCAATTAGCAGGGGGAGGATATTGGAGAAGAACAAAGAGGGAATAAACAGAAAGGGGTGTGAAAGGTCTGGTCCGCTGAAAAAGAGGGCTAGTCAGTATGTTTGTCTTAGTCTGCAGATCACCTCAGTCTGTCCTGTCTTCTTATTAAATCCTTTCTTACCTATCTTTCTATGTAACCTCATTTGCTATCCCATGTGTCCTGCAAGGACTAGGTGCCAGTTACTGGTGGGGATTGGTGTGAGAAGATTTGGTGCCAGAGCTGGAGTCAGACTGGGGGTGTGGATGCCCCTCAGTCTGTGGTTTTAGCTACTGGAGTAAGTGGGGTCTCAGCTGCTGCATTGGGTTTCTGCCTCACCACTGAGATGGGAAGGGTGTGTGTGTGTCAAAAAACCGTCTACTGAGGATGACTATTGTGAGTGAAGTGAGTGAGGCGCTCAGTGTTGGCAGCTGGAGTGGGATTGTGGTCATAGTCTGTATGCCTGGTGCCAGCTGCTGGGGGAACCACTGTCCGCATCTTGCCCAAGTCATGTGCCTGGTGTGTCTGTAATTTGCTAGCAAACCTCAGGATGGAGAAACCAGTGAGCATGGGGGTTTGAGTCTAGGCAAGGGGATCAGGTAGGCAGAGGATCTGTGCTGATATTCAGGAGATCTGCAAATCTTTCTGTGTGTGTGACTCCTTAGAGTGCCATGTGTGTGCCTTCACTAGTGTGTTGGTGGGTTGTGTGTGTCTGTCTGGAGTTATGTGCTCACCTTCACTACTGGTTGAATCAGCAAACCTAGGCAGAAACCCTGGGTCCTCTGGAATACCAGGCTAGGTTCCAGTGGTCAGTCAGGAGGACTCTGGGATCAAAGCTGCTGAAATAGTGTCTTGTCCTAACATCCTTAATAAGAACCAGAAAAGAAGGAAAAAATGTAGGACAGCTCCAGCTTGGTAAAGGTGTGTTGTGAAGAATTTAAAAAAACTTTGAATGGTTTAGACAAGGTGAACAGGGGCTGTTAACTTCATTGCACAAGAAGCAAGAAGCAAACAGTTGAGCCTGGTGAAGATAGACTCTTTCACATAATTAATTTTAAGATTATTGCATTTGTTGCCACAAGAAGCTGTGGAGTCTGAGAGTAAAAATGGATTCAAAGACAGATTAGACAAGTTCATGGAAGGCAGTTCCCTTGGTAGTTATTAAATATGATGGCCAGATGCAATGTCCATCTCATGAAATCCCTAAGCACTCATTGCTGGAAGCTGTGAGGCTATGCTTGGATCACACTATTCCTACTCTTCCTGTTACAATCTTTCCCAAAGCATCTATTAGCAGACTACTATTGGAAGCAGGACTGGCCTACTTTGGCAATTTTTATGCCCTTATATTACTGAGGCCTGAGCAAGTTGGCAGTTCTGAATTAAACTTGCACTGAATATTGCTACAAAAGCTTCAAATATAATTCTCCAGTGTTGGGAACAGATGTGTCCTCCAGGTCTTTTGCCAGGGATAGTGTTTACCTGGTTTGTGACAGCCTGTGTTTAAACCTGTTCATTCACCATGTGCTGTATCTAATTGTTGTATATATTCCTTTAACAGACTGTCGTTTAGGAGAAGTGCGGAAAGGTGTCTTTTTCCTTTGTCATGTGGAGTCCTATCAGGGCAGAAGATGAGATCCTTTTTTGAGCAGCTGGATATGGAGGTGAGCAGAGGGAGATGGCAGAGATAAAGGCACACTGAAGCATACTCCAGTGAGAGCCTGACTGGAAGGCTACTGAGAAGTGAGAGACTGAAGCACAGCCAAAGCTGTAATGGAGAGGATTTTTTTTCTCATGGACCAGAGGAGAATCATAGAATGCTTTGGGTTGGAAGAGACCTTTAAAGGTCATCTAGTCCAATCCCCCTGTAATGAGCAGGGCCATCTTCAACTAGATCACGTTTCCCAGAGACCCATCCAATCTGACCGTGAGTGTTTCCAGGGACAGGGCAGTGTGTTGTAGCATGGGAATGTATTGTATAATGTAGAATTCAGGAATGTTTTGAAGGAAGCCATTGCAAGTTTTTGGACTGAGAACAAAGCTCATCTATGAAGTATACAAGACTAGGGTTATTTATTTATTTATTTATTTTCCTCACTCAGCAGATCAGAGTTTCTCTATTTAAAATGTTAACTTTTCCTTATTTGAGTTCAAGTAAAATGCACCTTTTGAGATTCATATTTGATGGGGAGCTAGGTGTGCTTACTTTAGGAACAGCAAGTAGGAAACTCATGTCAGAGCTTTGGCTCCACTGGAGTCCTGTCACATGCTTCAAAGCATTTGGGGTATGATAGAAAAAGATTTTTTGAAAGAAGCAAACGTAGACCACTGTTCATATGGTATTTATTAAATCTGCTGTTGCCTGAGCTAATTTTCCTTTCTACTGGTTTGAGCTTCAGCCGTAGCACTGGCTTCTATGGTAACTGACTGTTCAAACTGCATTACAATTAAACTATGAATGATGGCCTTTTGGTGTTGGCATAATTTAGTTCAGCTTTGTAGGTAAATTCCGACATAACATGTCAGGAATCAAACTGTCCTCTTTGTAGTCTTAATTTGTGGCAAGGATGGAACTAGAAATATATCTCTTTTGTACTTAGCAGCAACTTAAAGTATGACAAATAGCTCTAGAAGTTTGATTCTAGAAAAAGAAGAGAAAGTTTGTGCATGGGTTGAATGCTGTCTGCAATTACAGCAAATCATTCTTATACTAGGGAGTTAGTTTAGTTTAGGAGGCCTTTTCTTTGATTAGTCTGCATGGATATGAAATGTACTCACAGTCAGTCAAGTGAGGCTCATGTGAGGGAGGACAGAGGTGTGAGAGAGAAAAGCAGCTACAGCCAGAAGAAGCCGGTATCACTGGGGCAAGGATCCTTAGGAAAAGACAGCTTTCTGTACAGAAAGTCCCACATAAGATTTTAAAACAATGGATGCAAAAACTGCATCTGTTTGCAGAACTGAGGGGGTGTGAAAAAAAAAAAAAAAGGCGAGTTATCATTCTCAGGGTTAAAGCTGCTGTTGTGGGAAATGCTGATAACAGTATGTGTGTATTGGAATGAGACTGGAGAGAGAGAGGTTGCTTTGATTTTCATTTATTTTAATCTGAAACTAGGAAGTAGAATAATGAATTAATGCATTAGAGAGCTAAGCATTCTGGCATATCTAACTGCTTCTCTGAAACCTCCTACTCTATAATTCCCTAATTAGAAATAGTCTCAATTGTGGAAACTTGATTTGAGGGCATGCAAGAAACTAATTAGAGGACGAGAGCTAAACCTGGAGAACTGACCCCAGATAGCAAAGCTCAAAGAAAGGATTAGGACAACAATAGCCAGGAGTAGAGACCCCTGGGTCTGTTGAAAGAAACCTTTGATTTGGAGAAGGGACAGACTGGTGATGAGGTTCGTACTGCAGCTTTTCATGAAAGGAACAAAGAGGAATGCTGAGATTACAACAGTATTGCCAGGATTATGGGATACAAGCATTCTTTTCTTTTTATTTTTTTTTTTTTTTAAATCTCCCAGTATTGCAGCAACTTCATGAAGAATAGTGGAAATTGATGCAATAACTGAGAGCTATAGCTTTTTTCATTGGAAGTCCATAGCTACAGGGTGACTTGACAGATCCAAAGGCTCTTGAAATACATATAAGGCAGGAGAATGCTTCTTGCCTTTATGTTTTGTTCACATGGCTGTAGATCTGAAATTTGTAAGCCTTAATGAGAAGCTGAACTATGTGGGTTTGCTGAATGTCTGTTAACTTGGAAGTATTTGCACTGAGCTCTGCTGTATGGGACAAACACATTCAATAGCTTTCCGGTCAGTGAAAAAGTCTTTAAAGAGGAAGTCATTTAAATCTTGCAGAAAACAAGCTACTATTTAGAAGGCAAAGGCAGGCAAATTCATGGAAACACTGTGTGTGTATATGTTAGCAGTGTGTTAACATTAGGCTGATTTTTTAATTAACAGCAAGAATATCTTATGCTAAAATATGATGACTTGTTCATCACACAAAATCTTCAGATCAGGTTTCACCATCTTTCTAAAGGTACAGGCACTAGCTTGCCTGGGGTGAATGATTTAATACTGGAAAGGGTGGGTAGAATTCAGTGACATATATTATGCAGGTCAGATTACATTAGCCCATTAATGCCTGTTGGCTTTAGTATCCTTTAATCTATAGAACTTTGTGCAGTGGAGTAGCTGACAATGCTGACATTTTAAATTGTCATCTTCAGATTTCAGAGAAGGAAAAAATGGGACAGTTCATCTATATGTTCACTGTTTTCTTAGCAAGCATGAAGGTCAGAAACTTTTCTTGTCAAATATAAAGTCTTTGATTACATAGCAAGAGGTCCTTGTTCTAGAGATGAGGAGAAGGAATTCTTACCCTTGTACTGTTAAGTCTGATATTGTGTAAAACCCCATCCTATTTTTTGGGGGGAAGACTTTTCTAAAAGTATCACAGCTTATCAGCTGTACAGAAGCGATATATTAAGTCAATAAACTCTGTTGTGTCTCTGGTCTATTAGGGTTTTGTAGCAAGATAATTCTATCTTTGAACAGTATATGCAGTTGAATGCAGCCTTGAATTGGTAGAGGCTCTGTGTGATATGGGGCTCCTATACAAAATGCATGTGGCCTTGGGTAATGGTAACTCCCTGACCTTTGATGAATCTTAGAAAGGATATGGAGACATGGTCTGGAGATAATGTCATTCCAGTCAACCTAGTTGTGAATGTATATTACAAGGGTTTGGTAGTTAAAAGTGGGCAGGAGCAGTCTCTCTGACGTATCAGTCCATAGTGTATTGATGGCAATAGAAGCCAGTGTACCTTAGTCAGGATAGCAGGGTGGGCTGTGTAGGGCTGTGCTTCTCAAACATGGCAATTAAACAATATAAATGAGTTTGGGCATCCACTGCTGTTTGGCGTAGATACGATGTGGCATACCATTATTCCCTACAGCAAGAAGCAGGGTAATCCTCCAGGGTCCTCCAACTTTCACTTCTGAGTGAAGGGAATGCTGTATTCATCCACCGACCATGTCTATCTTTTGACAAAACAAAATCTGTGCTCCATGTTTCTTCATATTAAAAATGGTTACATTAATTCAAGGATAATTACACTTGAATCCTTTAAGCAATGGTGTAAGAAATAAACATTTTACTTGATTTTCATCACAGCTGAGTCATCTCTAAAACTATTTTGATAGCAAATTGATGATGTTGCTATACCTAGCAGATGTAGGTGGCAGGTGGATTGAAGAACATTGTGTCTGTGTGTGTTTGTAGATATAAACTTCTAATGGATCATTATTTTTATAGAGGTAAACTGTTCAATGCCCCCAGAACATAGATGTATGTGTGACTAAGTTATGCTAATAAAAATTTAAGGTGTGTTATCAGGAAGCCACAGCCTGAAGGCCATTGAAAAGAAGTGTGATTATAATATAGGCTTACAGAAGTACAAGAGCAGGACTATAGCAGGTGGTTTAGAAATGCAAGCATAGAGAGATAACAGAGGTCCCCAGGCTATAAACACAAATCACAGTCAATTACAGGTCACTAAAGAAATGTAACCTTGGGAGCTGGGTAAAACTGCTTCTAAGGATAAAAAAAGAGAAAAAATTCTCTACAGACCATACAAAATGAAACTCAGATATAACATGGAATTAGAACAAATAATCTGTGTTAGCAAACATAAAAATAACGTCAAGCAAGACGTAACAAAGAGTAACAAAGAACAACTCCCCCCACCCTGTCCTCCCCCCCAGAATCTCCCATCAGTTTCATACTTCTGGTGAAGAACTTGGGGTGCTGATAGCTCACTGGAGGCCTTTTCGCCTGGAGACAAACTAGTAGAGTTAAACCTAATGTCATGAGGGACTTAGGAAAGAAGAAGGGGGAGATATCAGGAAGTTTGCTTGCATCATTCTTCCCAGTACTTCTCGCCTATTACAATAGACATGCAGTAGTTTTATCATACAAAGTACCATTTCTGAGATAACACAAGAAACGGAAATGATGTAACAAAACTTGCTTCATAATATTTAAACTTATAAGATTTTATTAAAAATAGGAAAGAAAAAAGGAAAATTCTAGAATTGTGTCCATAGACTAGCTTATAAATAATATGAAAAAAAAAAGTATTTTTCTGCTGACAGACCAGTCTTGGATCACCATGATGAGTCTGTGACCTTTTTGGTGAGGCTGTCTGTAGGATGTGTCTCTGCACTTAGATGTGAAGTAGTGGTGGGAAAAAGTGAGCAAGGAGGTAAAGTTTCATGTTTAGGGAAGAACAATGCAGCTTTTTAGGGTACTAAGACACATATATGGGGCTAAAGAGGCAGAAGGGCTACTTAAATGATTTCTTAGAACACATAAGCTGAAGTCCACTAAGCTCAATGGAACTTAGTACATATTTGCAAATCTAGTGGCTTTGCTAGACATTCAGTTTCTTCCAGTGCTTTTCCTGAGGGTTTTCTGCCTGGTTGCCTTTCCTTGGTTTGTCATTGAAGGACATGGGGATGTGGCTCAAAGTGGATGGGTTTAGATATGAGGTAACAAGTAATCAACATCTTTTTCTTGGCAAAGGTAAGATGATCTCCAACAATATTTTTTCTATACTTCAAAAAGGTCTTCCAACAAAAAACTTGGAAGTTCAAATTTCTTTTAACATTTACAACCCAACCTCCTATTCTGCCTAATTTGACTTTAATATAATTCCTCTACCCATTTAACTTACTTTAGGCATTTTTTTCTTAATCCATCTATGGATATTTCATGCTCTGAGTCTTTCCTGTTTAATCATTCTCTCCACACCCTCATATTACTTTCATGATTTTGGTCCCTTTGGTTTTCCAATGCCTATTGGACTATGCTTCTTAGAATTGAATATGTTAGTCCAAATTCTACTGTCTTTGTAAAAAAAAAAATATTATTTTTTATTTTTTATTTCTGTATGTCAAGATGCTACTCTACATGCTCCTCAAAGGTATATGGTCCTTTCTGTGCAACATGCTATTGTGTAATCCACAGTTTACTATCCTCAAATAATATTGGTGCTTTAGTCTTTTTTCTCATGTTTTTAAAAATAACTTAATCTTGTTTCTTCATCTTCTATCTATTCAACTGAACCTAAGGAATCTCTATACTGTATTTGAATCTGCTGTAGAAAGGTCATTTACTACACTTTCCAATTTATTATCATCTGCTAATCTAATTATTGTGCTGTTTAACCTCTTCCTGATTGTTAATGAAGATGAATCTCTTACATCTTTTCTATCTTTAATGCTAATGATAGCTGTACGTTGAAAGAGTAAAAATCCAGCACTTAAAGATCTTGTAAAACACCCTCAAGCTCATTCTATTGATATTTATTACTACATTGTTACTTTTCTGCTTGTGTTTTCTTCATTTCTGATGGTAACCTGTTTATTCCCAGGCCGGACTGAACATCAACAGATAGCCCAAAATTACTAGCAAAATTTATATATTCAGATTTGCCTCCACATGCTTGTATGCTGTAATACATTCATTTAATCTAGCATAACTGGTTTTAATAAATCCAGGGTATTTCTCCCTTATTGCTCAGTTAATGTCTGGAATACAAGCTTTTTTTAGGTCGTCTACTTAATTTTCTAGACCTAACATGAAGTTAGTTAGGCAATAACTATCAGACTCATGTATTCATTTTTGATCACTGCTTCTGTATTAGCTGTCGCTCAGATTACCCAGCATCTGCATGTTTCTACACATGTCCTCCAACACCTGCTAGTAGGATAGGGGATTAATTCACTAACTGTGTGTCTCATGGATTAACTAATTTGACTGCCTCCCCATTTTCTTGTATTCCTGTTACTGCCTTTTCCTTGTAGATCTGCTTATTTTGCAGTTGTTGGTTTTCTCTTCCTAAGTATACTTAAGGAAGATTCTTAGAGGATAGTTCAGTCTTTCTATTGTGAAGCATAGTTTTTGATTCCCTCACCCAGACAGTGCTCTCTAGAGTGTTTTGGTGATGTCAGTTCATGACACTGTGACTTCTTTTGTAGTAATAAACCACTGCTCTGGGATGTTTCCTTCACAGGTTTATCCTCTCTCTTGTGAAGCTTTCCCCTTGAAGACCTCTTTCTCTAGAAAATTATAACGCAGTAATTATATGTGCCAGGTAAGCTGAAAAATGGCTAGCCTAAATTCTCTGTTGGGTATAGGATATAAGAAATGAGAAGACCCCGTTCCTAAGCAGCCTGATGCACACAGTGAACCCAGAGGAGCAAGGAAAAATACAAGTAGTTTTCTGTCCTTGTTGTGAGACTCAGAGATAACAATCTACTAAAAATGCTTTGAAGCAATGCTTTTCTGAATTTATTGGGCCCATGCTGAGTTTTGTGATGATGTCCATTTTCAGCAAATACTTAGCAGCCAAGGATCTTGAGCTGGATGCCTTTTGCTATTGTAGTTGCAGAGGGATGCAGGTCATTACATACGCTGTCTAGACTGGCTTGTCTACTTTAGGCACTTTTATAGTTTTTGAACAGAAAAAATACAAACCAGCTCTTTTACAGTACTATTCAAAACAGGACCTTATCTGAGATGTTCTCTTTGGAAAAGCCTATTTTGTTTTATAATGGACATGGAGCCTAGAAGCTACAGTAGATGGTA
The DNA here is from genome assembly GCA_033439905.1 of Ceryle rudis. Lineage (NCBI taxonomy): Eukaryota > Metazoa > Chordata > Aves > Coraciiformes > Cerylidae > Ceryle > Ceryle rudis. The sequence continues at coordinate 8,777 of JAAGNO010008368.1, read as the reverse complement.
TGGATATCCCACTACATCTCTAGCAAACCTCATATTTTACAGTATTCCTAGACTCATAATGAATTAATGGGATTTAAAAACACAATATAAGATTAGGTCTCAGGTGCAGTATCTTAAGTAGCTTCAGCTTATAAAGAAGTGTAAGCATTCACCAACTGTGGGAAGGCCTTGAGTTAAAAATAATCTAGAGAACAGAAAATGTTAGTTGCATCTACAAATGGAATCACATGAGGAACAAAGGGGTTAATTTCTTAACACAGAAAAATCCAGTAACTTTAAAGATAAGCCCAGAAAGACTGGTTTAATCAAATGTCACATTGATGCTGGCAATAAACATTGTTGTCAAAATGCCTTACAGAGCTTCATCTATGAGGAAAAAAATGTAATAGAAGAACAATGAAATTAAATGTTAAAAGAGTGGATTGTCTCTGCTGCTAGTTGTTCATGGGCATCTCCACTCTTTTCAGTACATTTCCTCTGGTGAGCAGTTTTATATGGACTATGGGAAATTAAACAGTGCCACTCAAGGAGATCAATATCTGCTGTCTGAGGTTGATGACTCATTAGGTTTTTGAAGTGAAACTAGGTCCATTAGCACCTAAGACATATGTAAGGATAAAAGTCATGCGGGTGTTTCTGAACCTTACTTGAATATCACCATTCTGTAGTAGTAGGATGCTGTATCTTTTTCAAGTCCTGTCCTTTAATTCACCTGCAGTGTTGCAGAGACTAGGGAGTCATGTTATGGCAGCTTTAATTTTCAAAATGTATGATTCTATTTAGATGACTTAACAGAAGTATTGTCTATTTTCCAAAAGCAGCCACAACAGCAGCTTTTGCAAGATTTAGAAGCATTTAATAGAATATGAAAAGCAGGGATTACTTGTATATAGTAGGTAAGGATTAATAGCAGATTTTTGCAAATGCTGAAATGGGACTGAAAACACAATCTGATAGTCAATTAAAAGAAATTAGGTCATTTTGAGAAACCATCAAGTATCACTGAAACTACATGCCTGACTGTTCTGTTAAAGCTTCCCCTTCAATCAGCTCACAAGATGTGCCTTTTGAACAGACTCAGATATGGTAATAGGCATTTCAGCTTAAAAGTGTTTGTCAGCAGTTTTAAAATATTCTCAATTCAACTCATTGAAATTGCTTTCCTAAGGTTTAGTGGCATGCTTGAGAGCATCTGTCACAAAGCTTTTCCATAAAGGATCACGCAGTGTGGTAGGTTAATTCCTATTTCAGGTGATAAAGCAATACAATAAATAGTATGAGGTGATTTCATGTTAATTTCTGCTGTTGAATGCTTCTTTCTACAGAAACGGTTACTCTGGTATTCAGCAACAAAAAATGTCCTCGAAGTAATGGTCCAGCTCTTCAGCTGCTGTAAATTTGCAGATTCACTGACTGCAAATTCATCTGAGCTCCAATGTAATCCTAAAGGAATGATACAGTAAGAGAGTTCAGACAGATATTCGGAAGTGTATTTTCAAGTGGGGTTTGCCCTGTATTGTCTACCACAATATCTAACCATACATTTATTGCTTTCAGCAGGGAACTAGAGCAATACCTCAGTTTTTTAAAAGTCTTGGAATTAGCTGAAGATGAAAACTATAATTTACACCTCTCTGCACACAGGTTCAAATAAAAACCTGGGATGTAATTCTCTTGTCAAAGCTTATGTTTGTTCATTTCAAATTGCAAGGAAAGATTATAAATTCACTAAGTACAGAAAAACCACTTATAAAAAAAATGGGGAGAAAAATATATTTTCTACTGTTCTTTGCACTCCAGCAAGATTGTTTAGAATGACTTTTAGCCACTTCATGTTTATTTGTGAATGAGATGTTGATGTTAAGAGATGTAAAGTAATTTAATTTGCATTTCTACAAACCTCCGAAGAGATCATAGATACTATAAAGTGAACTGGATGAATGGCAACTGAATATGGGAGCAGAAGTAATGTGTAGTTTAATAAGCAAACATAGTGGAGCAAATAAAAACTAGATGTCCTTCTTTGGGCTGAAACCTTGGAAAGGGTTTAATTGCTAATGACACCCTGGTAGTCTAAAAGTACAATGTAGCTGCTGAACTGTGAAATAAATGAGAAAGTGAAGAGAAAATTGCTCTTACTCCAGTATGGGAATACCCCATCCAGATAGGGGAGGTGATACAGGCATTTCTCTCCTTTGACTCTATTCTCCACAAATAGTGTACTGGGTCTGGCTGAGATGGAGTCCATTTTCTTCATAGCAGCCTGTGTGGTGCTGTTTTGGATATATGATTAAAATACACTTGTTGTTTGGTTATTGCTGAACAGTACTTGCACAGCATCGTTCTTTTTTTCTCTCTGCTGCTTCGCCCCCCACTGAGTAGCTGGGAGTGGGCAACAAAGTCTGAGGGGACACAGCTGGGACAGCTGAGCCAAACTGGTGAAAAGGATATTCCCTACCATAGGATGTCACACTCAGCAGTAAAATGGGTAGGAAGAAGAAATGTAGGTTTTGTCTTCTAGCTGTTGCTCAGAGACTAGCTGGACACCAGTCTGCTTGTGGGATGTGGAGAGTGATTGGTTTTGCATCATTTGGGCTTTTTCCTTTTTTTTCTTCACTCAGATCATGAATTTTCTTGCTCTTCTCATTGTCTCCCTGTCCTGGTGAGGGCAGGGAGTGAGTAAGCAGCTGTGTGGGTGCTTAGCTCTTGGCTGGGATCAACCCACCACAGAGAGCAAGCTGCAATAATATTGAAAATGCTGACACATTTCCTAGTAATGCTACTAGTAAAATGGGAAATGGCTAAAGAAATGCACTAGGGTCCCTCTTGCTCCATGAGCAAGTCTCAAACTATTCCACCACCTGATCATGCTTTTTGTCTCTACTGCTTTTTCAGCAGCACGGCAGAGGTCCGGTTCTGAAAACTGCAGTCGATTCCCTTCAGTTGTCTGAGATCTGTTTAAAATTGATCTGTGTGAGAATACTTATTGAGAATTCAGATATTTTCATGCAGTTCCTTTGCCCTTGGTGAAAGCGGACAAAATCTGGAGGGTGGATGGTCCCTTCTGGGCTATGACAGTAAAATTTGGCTTTCACTCTCATGCTGTCACTAGTCTTCATTGACCAAGTGTAATGCATTTTCAGACCAGATATCAAACACTGTGGCAGGTGTAAGACTGAAGAGCTTGTTATTTTACATGGTCTAAGAAACTATTATCTTGATGTATAGGCTGGAGCCTCTGCATTGTGGTTTTTTAAGGGAAGAAGAGACGTGGAGTGGGGTCAGTAACAGAGAATTGAGACGAGCTAATAACGGTAGTTAGATAGGAGCAATGATATGGCGATGTCTAGCTTCAAACGTCATGAGTTCAAAGACATGTAAGAAGTTCACAGAGCATGCAGGCAATACCTTTATGATCTCAGTTAATTCTCCAGAGACAGCACAGGTCTCCTTTGGTGTGTCATCAATGGCCAAAACAGCAGGATCTAATAAGAAAGGAAAAAATACCAGTTTTGGGGTTTTTTTTGTAACAGAACTTTCTATATTTCAGAAGTAATCTGATCTCTACCAGAGCAGCAGTAGCTAAGCCTTGTATCTAGTTAGCAATATGGTTATTTAACCCCATGTGACTTCTTTAAATGCTGCTTTTATTCCATCTATGCTACTTTTCTCTGCTACAGTAACCCTTGAGAAAGCTGTGTAGTGTAAGATTATTCAGTCTATATTACCAGCAAATCACTTTCACACTTGATCAACTCTCTTTGGATTGATTGCATATACACTGTTCTTTAGAACATCCTCTGTTTGGCCTCAAGGCAAAACAGCAAATCATATGCTGACAGCATCAGTCTTAAGATCTGTGATGGTATGTTCTGGCTTGTCTTCTGAAATGAAATCTTAGGTGCACCCAACATGCTGCAATCACATCTGCTATGGGGAGGACCCCATCAGCTGATGTTCAGACTGTGGAGGACAATGCTGGTCTATCTGCTTGCAGCTGCCATAAATTTTGATGGGGCATTCAGGCTGAAGGATCTACACTGAGTGAAACCTCTTGAGCTAGGGCTGGATGAGTCTCAGGAGCACCCTGAGAATGAGCGGTAATGAGTAATATGGTTGTAGCTAGCTTGCAGGTTTCTCTGCTCTTCGAAGGTTTTCTGGCATAGCCTTTAGCTGATGTATAACTATTCTGCAAGCCACCTCAGATAGACCCAGTGTCATGGACAAGCACTGTTCTTCCAGAATAGCTTGCTTTTTTGGAAGGAGAGTTTAGTGAGCAACTGAGATTATTTATTGGCTAGTGTCTAAATCAACATTAATATTATTTCCTCTTAACAATCCTACACCTGTAGCCTATTTACCTGGTGTAATTTCCATTGTCACTATTTAAAGTAGCTTGTAAACTAGTTTTTGGGAAGTTTTCATGGCCCCAGATGGGGAAATAGTGATTCTATGCCAGTACAAACTGCAGCAACATTTAAAATACAGCCATATCAGCAAAATTCTGGTAAGTATAGATAATCTTAGATAGCTCTGTGATGTCTTTGCAAACTTAGCAGACCAACAGCTCTGAGACAAAAAATAAACAGCAAATCCTAAAGCCAGCAAGTTCAGACTAAGTTAGATCAGTATAAGGAGTTCCACACGTGACTGCTGATGGAAACCAAGCACAAAATGGATAGCAACTTGAATCATGACAGGCATGACCATGGAGAGCCATCTCACCCAGATGGAATCACTTATCCCTATTAGTTTGGAGAAACTGAGGTATTCTTGTTGATATATACAGCACTGAAATAAGATGCAAGTGGTACAATTTCTACTCTTTATTTGTTCATTCTCTATAACATGGACAAATTGAAGATAATTCTCTCCAGAGTGGTAAAAATACTGTCCGTTAAAAGTGACAAAGATAAGGAAAAAGTACCATTTTTTCAGAGGGGCATTTTAGTCATGGAATTTTTTCTGCACCAAGGTATGATCTCCTACTCAAGAAAAATATACTGTAGTTTCTAACCAGTTGTATATGTTACTGCCTGGTGTTAAAGGAACTGCAGAGGAAGAAATGATAAGCCAGCTGTACATTATTCTTGTGTGCAGCTTTTTTTTTTTTTTTTTTTTTTTATCTAATCATAAAGCACATGCCCAAGTGTGATGTTACCCTGTCCAAAGACTGTCTGAAGAATTATTTGCAGACATGTTACATGAGGTCTTTGCTTGTTTATTTTGCACTCCTGGGGATTTGTACTCAGACTTCTGAAACCAGGTTTTTGATGTTAAGTGGTGCATACCAGAATTTTATTTTTTTTTAATTTTGCACTAGTTTTCATTAAAAGAGTCACTCATATGTCCCATTAAGATGTGAATTTAGTATCCTCAGGTGCTTCTTGCGTAAGGATTTATTCCTATGTCTCTGGCAGCTCAGAATAGCTGCAGCAGATTATAATTCAGAAGCAGCACATTATAATCAAATATATGCTTTCAAATATATGAATCCTGTTTCTGTCTTTCCCTCTGTCTCTTTCTGCTCTATTCTACCACCTTTGACTCAATTGTAATTGTTTTCTCAGCTTGAACAGTGCTTGCAACTCTAATTGATATTTGTTGGCCTGCTAAAGGCACAGGCCTTCCTTGTGAGCTGTGATCTCAGAGTACTTCCCTCTGTGTTGCAGCACATGTGCATTTGGCAAAGATTTTTTTTAGGTTTTTGTGCATGTTTTAAAAATAGCCTAACAGATATAATCTATATATGAAAAGTGCTAAAATCGGTATTTTTTTCTGCTTTCTCAGAATGAGGCTTTGTTGAGCAGGGGAACATTTGAAAGTGTTCACCTTTAATATGAAACATACTCCATCTGTAACACAGGACTAGTTTGCCCTTCACCATGACTCTTTGTTAGCGTGATATAGACATATCCTTTTGTGAACATGAAAATTCTTATGCATGAAATGTGCATATTTTTTGACCCTTTGCTCCTGAATTGATTCTTCAAACTGCTATGTGTTTTCTGAGATGTTGCCTGAACCTCAACCTGCTTATGTCTGCTTTATGCAGACTGTTTACTAGCTGCTTCTGATTATTCTTCATTTCCTATATCTTTCTCTAATAAACTGAGGAATCAACATGTTCTTAACTGGACTGAGAAACATATCAGATTCTGGTTAATCTTTGGTATAAATGATATGGATTCCTAAATTTTGAAAGTAGTAGGAGAGACTGGTGTCTATGCAAAAAGGGGCTTCCAGCTGGCAGAATTAGAGGATGGGTTGAGTTGCTTTGCTGTAGGGGGAAGGTGTCAATGTGTGGGATTAAAATTAGAGATTAAGACACTTAAATTTATGGTCATAAAGGTCAGTGAGGTCCAAACTTCTGTTATAGCATGCAGATACACAGTCATTGCAAACAGTGGAGCCTAGGGAGATACTTAGGTCATCAGATGCTAAATATGAACTTTATGATGAGCTGACTTTTTCCACTGATTGTACTTTTTAATAGTGGGAGGTCATTGACTTTGTATGTAGACATTAACATTTATATTTCTTAATTTGGATTTTTTCCATCATTTAAAAGTGTTTCAAATGCCTAAATATAGATGTCTTAGTGCTATTAGAGATGGCCTCATGGTAACCAAGGAATCCACTCAGGTCTGCTATATTGCATGCAGCATCTACAGGAGACTCCTGTCCTCTAGGGTGGAAGCTGGGGGCCTATCAGTGCACATTAGGGCATCTGAGCCACCAGATGTCTGTTTTTAGGCAACTGAATCCTATGTTTTATGTTTATCTATCAAGAAATAAGTGATGGAAATGTCAAGTCTTCCTGATGCCAGCTTGCACTGCAAAGAACAGGGGTGTGCATTGTCTTTAGTACAATCAGAGTAGTTCCTTCGTTATCTTCTACTATATGGAGACAATATACTCTTCAGAGTGGAGGAAATCAATCCAGAAGGGCAAGAATAATAAATTTTAGAGCTGAGCAACTTTGAAGGTGACCCTTGTCTGGGTAATAGGGCAGGATATTTTATATAGTTATCATGACAGAATGGAAAGTGTTGTAAGCTGTTTTCCATTTTTAAGTTTTGCTTATTTGGGATGGCAACAGCACTGGTTGCCGTGTTACCAGTATTGTTCTATAGCATGTTGTGCAGAGAAATAAATGGAGATGGGCATGTTACCATTTTCTGCTATAGACAAAAGAAATGACAGAAAGAGAGAGAGAGAGGAAGTAGGATACAAATTTCTCTGAAAATTTCCCCCTGTCCACTGCCTGCTACACTACATTGTATGTCCCTTCTTCAACAGAATTGGCCAGCGAAGTGTTATTTACTTTTCAAAGGGATTTATTTGTTGTTCTGTTTGTTTTGTATTCACTCTGATTTAGAGCAAATAAAAAGATTTGTGACTTCTTTAAAACTTTGAATTTCCCAACCCCTACAGCTGGGAAACTGCTGTTTTTTTCAGTGTCAATGGCAACATCATGTTGTTTTCCCACAGAGGCTGTATGGTCTGAGAAGCTTCTGGGGCTCTCTGCAAATTTTGAGAATTTTTTATTTTTTATTAAAGCCAGAGCAGATAGGAGGTATTAGAGCCTTTTGGCTTGGTACATATACACCCATATTTATGGTTTGACTCAATAATCTTAAAGGTCTTGTCCAACCTAAATTATGCTATGATTCTGTCTTCCTAAAGCTAGAATTTTGAAGCTATTTCTTGATTATAAGGGTCTTTATGGCAGACCTCAGGGTGAGAAAGCCACCACTTCCACATTGATTAACTTTTTAGCACACATGGTAAATACAGACTATGTTGCCTTGAAACCTTGCCTTCAGTGCAATGAAAATTATGTGTCACCAAGACATTTAGAAAAAACGATTTTGGTCTTGGTGAATCCAATATGTTTATAAAAGTTATTCTCCTTTACCTTTCCAGGCACTTCTCTTCCCACAACAATACAGACTTTCTCCATTCTAATTCTGCATTGACAATAGTTGTAAGAAAGAACCTGACTCTTAGCTTTACAGTGGAAAAGAGTCATATTGGAAGGGAATTTTAAGAGAAATATAACATCATATTTGTTTTAAGTGATTTTCATGTTCCTAGGCAGGCTTTGCAGTTGAGTGCTGCTGCTTCCTACTTGCTACAAATAATAACTCAAATTTTAGACTTTTTTTCCCTATGGCATAACTGTGGTAGAGCCCAAGAGAAAGGTGGAAGACAGAGTGGAATATAGTGTGTGAGGATTTATGTGTCTCAAAGATTGTCTTGCCATACCAGAATAAACATTTTTCTGTGTGCTGTTGTCTTTAAAAAAAAAAAATTAATAGACTGAGTATTTGTAACATTAATGTATAGTAAATTCTTACTGCTGCCATAAGTAAAGCCTGTCAGGTACTTAAGTCCCAGATGCTTTGTTCATTCCAGTGAAGTGCTGTAGTGGCAGTTCACTATGTCAGTTGACTCAGCTCCTGAAATCATCAGTGCCATTGCTATCAAATATGCTAAACGCTACAGCAGATACTCTTGTGAATAACAACTGAAAATTGAAATTGTATTTAGATAAACTTCTCATGCTAGTTTCAGATTTGTTTGTTTGTTTTTATTTGTTTGGGTTTTTGGTTGGTTTTTTTTTGTTTGTTTTGGTTGTTTTGGTTTGGGGTTTTTTTGTGTTTTTTTTTTTTTTTTTGTTTTGTTTTTATCCTTTTTGCTGCTTCTATAAAATTTGACTGCTACCAAATGAATAAATTTAAGGCAGTGGCCTAAATTTTGTAAGTGTTTAG
>JAAGNO010008367.1:0-15460 GCA_033439905.1 Ceryle rudis | reverse complement strand
GAAAAATATATAAAACAGAATACAATATAAAATAAATAAAATAAAATAAATAAAATAAAATAAAAGCTGTCTCACAGCAGCATAGATGAAGACACAAGAGTGCCTGTATTTTAGCTTCTTCCCAATTACAGTTCTTGTTGAAACTTTTATTTTTGAGGCTGCAGTGTTCAATGTTTGGCCTCGGTACAAACACATCATTAAAAAAAAAAAAAAAAAGAAAGGAAATGCTTTAACCTCCCAGCAGAGCAGGATGGCATTTATTTATTTCTTTCATTACAAAACCAACCTGTGCCAAGTAAAATCGTGCTCAAAGAGCTGTTCTACCAGTCCCAAAGCACTGGAGAACAACATGAGCTGGCCCCACCTCTGCAGCCTCCCATGGGCCCCTGCGCATTTTCACTGGGTGGAGGATGGGGAAAGGCTGGGGAGCAGGTGACAGAGTTTGCAGTGCCAGGGTCCTGATGTCAGGAAATCCCCATCCTCAAAGGATTTCCTTTTGATGGCTTTGGTAGCCTCAGGATACAAAGTAAAATAGATAGCAGTGGGGACAGTCTGGAGACATTGGTGGGATTCCCGGGTTTGCAGCCGGGTTATACAGCAGTTAACTGCTCCTTCCCTGAGCTGTGTGTAAAATGGTCCTTGCCCTCACATAAGCAGTTGAATTAATAAATGGAGATGTTAATTTGAAAGCTCTGGTCTATCACAAAAAAAAATAAAATCCATGAGCACAAACATATGGGCTGTATAATGAGAGTGATACAAAGAAGAAAGCTTTGGCATCATGTCATTAAGGACTTACAGAAGGGAGCAGTTAAAGCATCCTTTAGTTCTAAAATGTTAGTGCGGCTGAGTGGTCACCATTGCCAAAAGCTGGTGGGTCAAAGTGTGACCTCTGTGACCCTGGTGGAGGTGCCCTGATTTCACCACACATTGCAGAGCTGCTTGTGCACAAGAAAATGGGGCACCTCCGTCCTTGCTGAGCTGCTCTGTTTCTCACAGGACTAAGGGAAGGGAGGCAGCATCTCTGAGGAGTGCTTGGGCTCTGGAGGGAGATGACTTGCTGGGTGAGGGGGAGGCTGTTGTGCACACCCGGTTTTTCAGAGGAGAAAAGCCATCCATGCAACACTAACTGCACTTCTGGGAATGCGTTTCTAACACTGTTCTGTAACAACTTCTAATGCTGTGTGTGGAAATACGGAAATCTTGCAGCGGTTGGGTACCAGTGCAGGAGCCAGCAGCTCCTTCTGGCTGGACGGACCCCTGGCTTTAGTTCAACCCATCCCAAATCCAACCCAAACCCACTATCAGCAGCAGCTCTACACCTTAACACCACCAGCAGCCCACTGTCAGTATTTGATGGACAGCCCATCCCTGAGGTCCCACTTTCACCCTCTTGCTCCCCCAGACTGGCATCCCTCCACCGCCACTTCCCTCACGTTGCTTCAGAAGAAGCCCTCATAGTACTGGGCTCAGTGCCATGCAAGGGGAGTACACCCAAAGCCCAGCCCTTCTTGCACAGTCCATTCTGCAAGATCTCTGCAGCTGTGAGCTGGAGGATTTGCTTTGCCGCTTTCCACCAGTTCTCTGGCAAAAGGCTGGAGCCAGAAGTGACTTATTCCCAGTGCAAATGGCCATGGAGGCCTCAGTGGTGACATACCTGACCCTGTCTTTTGTAGCTGCATCATAACACGCGTCTTCCTCGCTTGCTGCCGCTCTCAGCTATGAGGAAGCTTCTCCTCCCTGAAACTGTAAAGATCATGCTATAAAATGTTCCCAGTCACCTGCCAGAGCAGCTAGCTGTCACATAGCCAAACAACACTCAAGCAGTTGAACAGGATTTGTTTTCTAGAGGAAAGCATCAGCTCTATAGCATGCAAGAGATGGCTCAGAGGCAAGACCATGCTACTGCAGGGGCCACTGCATCCCTCCCAGCAGTGCTGGTAGCTTTGCACCAGGACAGGGCACATGTGTCCCCAGTGCAACCCCTTGGTGCATGGGTGGTGATGGACAAGGGCTGCTACAGCAGTCTCAGCTCACAGGTAGGACAAATTGTTTTGCCAGGAGGGCTTGGGACTTGGCCAGAGAATCCCATCACTGGGGATGAAGGTGGAGACAGCATAGGTAGTTTCCAGAGGAGTGAGAATAAGCTGCAACTTTTCTTGCCCTGTGCAGGGGGGTTGGACTTGGAGATCTCCAAGGTCCCTTCCAACCCCTGACACCCTGTGATACTGTGATGACTCAGTTGGATATAGGTCTTCAAGCAACAGGAGCGAAGCAAGGAGAGATGACTATCCCATCCGCAGTATTTGGTGAGGTCAGGATTTGGTGTTCATGTTCAATCACGTCTTCCAGGAAAGGCTGGAGATAGGATGGGGGTAGCCTCAAGGGCCATGCTGCTCAAGACCCAGACTACTCTTGCTGCTTTGAGCAGGGTGATAGCCAGAAGTCCCTCCTGGCCCTAGATTTGTTAATCTTGAGCAAACTGTTCAAAGAGTCTCCATTTAGCAGCACCCAACCTTAGATAAGCAAAACTAAACCTCCAAACACCCTGGTCACCAATGTTGGTACAAAGACGGCCCTTTGGAAAATAAGAATCTCAACTGCTCTTGTCATTTCTGGACTAGAGACTGATCTTGCTTACAGCAGTTTGAGATGCTGAAGCCGATGCTTTAATATATTGGTAATATTTATTTAATATATTATTCAGCTAAATGCTTTTCAGGCAAAAAGGTTTTATATGATGCTAGCCAAGGGCAACAAGGTATTTACAGTGAAGGGGAGCAGTACCTATGGATCCTAACAGGTGTGTCCTTCCACATAGCCATACCTGCAGCCTGGAATTGGGTAGTCTCTGCCTGAAAAAAACAGGTATTTAAATAATTCCCTGTGTCTCCTTCATTTATTCCTCTACCTCCCACTCTTGTCCTTTCCCACCTTCATTATACCCTTGGGAATAATCCCCGGGAGAAAAAGAATAGCCTCCTGGGAGCAATAGAGCAGTGCAGGAAAGCGGTTTCTCTGTATTTCCCACTCCAGGACACTAAAGGAATGCTCTGTTCTGCCTCAGACCTGGGGAGACCAAGCAAACCACTGCCTCTGACCTGCTATCCCTGCAGGTCTGAGATGACTTAGTGGCTTTTCAATTACAGGGTGTGCCTTCCTGTACCGCTCCTCCCTTTGCCTGCCAGAGCAGGACCACATCATTACAATGCAAAGCCCCATGATCTGAACTCTCCAGGGCACAAGTGGATGTTCTCCTGTCAGGATATTCATATTTTCCTTCTCTGGATGACTAGCTGCTCATTACCACGGGCAGCAGCACTTCAGTGCTGGCTTCCCCTGTTCCTGGACAGCCCTCTTCCTGTGCTATATAAATCAACTCTTGTCAAATTATTACGGCTCCTTTTATTGCTGGGGTGCTACATCAGAGAAGATGCAGATGTTAAAAGAGGGTTCCAGTCATTATTGCTCTTCAGCCTCTGATTGACATTAAACACCTTTACAAGCCTGGTACCACATCACAGACTTCCCACACAACACCGGCAAGTCTGCTATAGTGTGACCAGAGGTCTGCAAATACTTTTTTTAAGTATTTAAAAAAAAAAAAAAAAAAAGGCAGCTAGATAGGTCTGCAGAGCCGGGCTGGTGTAGGATGAGAGTTCTTGCCAACCTCTCCCTAGACACAGGCACAAATCAAAAACTAAAAATCCTAGCTGATGCACTCAGGACCCTGAGCCTTGAACAACAGGGACCTACCCAAACAGCGTTGAATTGTCAAAAATGGGGCTCGTTTTCTGCAGCCTGCCTTCACCTTCCCACCTATTCCTTTGGTCCTCATAGCAAGCACCAGCAGAAATCCCTCTGCATCAGGCACCAACACAGCTCTAGGGAAAAAAAAAGAGCCACCCCTCACCTTCAGTCACTGATGCTCCTCAAGGCTTTACTGCTGTGGCTCCCCTGCAAAAAAATAAAAACCTTTTGTATTTTTTTGGATCCTTCAACAAGTGTCATTTGGAGAGCAAGGAGAGCCCACAGAAAGCTTGCAGCCACTCCAAAAATAGGGCACATACACACAGCCCCCGATGAGGGCTGCTACTGAGTAAGGCAGCTCATAACCTCCTTGAAGACACCTGCCTAAGCAGCAGCCTCAGCAGTGAAGCTGTGCTTTGAGTTTCAACACTTGACTAATCCAGTGGGGTCTGGAATGCAAGCACTGGTTCCCATGGGACATGGAGGACTCTTTCTCATTTTTTTCCCAAGAATTAACAGGGGGCTTTATTGTGGCAGAGCCACCTCCTGCTCTATCTCTGCAAGGGAACTTCCAAGCAACAGGCTGGGAAAATCTCGGTGTCCATGCAGGGCTCATTTGGAGCTGTCGCACTTTTACTGCTTCCTCCACACGGAGGTAGGGAGGTTGTACACAGGAATGCTGTTTCGGAGGGTGATCTCTATCTCTGTGCTGAAATGCACATGCCATGAGATGGAGCTGCTGCTCTGTAAAGGTTCCTTATGAAGCTGCAAGTGTTGTTAGGAGACTTTTTTTTTTTTTTCCCCCTTTCCTGAAGTCAAGGAGCAGCGAGTCACTCACGTGAGTCTCATCCATCCTCGCCAGCACTCCCACAACCTGACACAGCTCTGAGGGCCACCTCCTGGGGCCGAGCCCACCCCCCTTCCATCACCTGTCTTAGCCTTCGAGACAGGACAAACACATATTTCCCTTTGTTTTCAGCTCCACACCTAGTTTTTTCTTTACCTCATCAAGGACTGGCTACTCATCTGTAATTGAAAAGAAAGCAATGACTCACTAGACTACAGCACTTTCCAAGGAAAGTATTTCATGCATTTCGCAGGCACACTAGCCCATGTTATGAAATAACCTCTATTTGTGGCACATCTCTTTGTCGTCATGTCCTTTGGAAAACCAGAGGGCTGGGGTTTCCACCCTGCACAGGCACTGAGCATAGAAGATGAGTGCAAATTTGTGCTTAAATCACATATTTGCATTGTATGAGGAATGCAAAACGCCATCCTCACGTAACTTTGAAAACCTGGCTCTCTACCCGCTGGCATTAACCCAGCCTTGTGGTGTTTGCAGTATGTTTTAATTAAAAGGTAACAAAAATCTAAAGTTTCACTTTTGCCAACCAGCTTCCAGTCACTGAGGAAGGGGGCTCAAAGGGAGGTGAAGCCTCTGCTCCCAACCCCTCACATTCCAGCCCTGTGTCCACCACAGGGGACACCATGAGGGGTCTCTGGAGGTGCAGCCTCTTGTTTCTCCAAGAGCAGAAGGGGGGGGGGGGTTGCAAAGGAGCTTAAAAAAAAAAATAAAAAAGAGGGAGAAGTGCCCTACCTTGAACCACAAGGCAATCTCCATCACTTTAGAGCTGCATTCTCAATTCCCAGGCCAAATAGGGACAGTGTTTGCAATTGTCTCTTCTTCCTGGATTAGGATGGTGTTTCCAATACCTGCGTTTCCATCCCTCATTGCCTATCCCTGCATCCTGCCTGATCCTGCCTGTCTTTTACCCCCACAGGAGACCAGAGACAGAGGGTCTCTCAAAGTCGTGCACTTCGGGCTGGTGTGACTGAGCTGCCAAAGCAACAAAGGGGAAACCTCACTAAGGTGCTGAAGTTCATGGAAAGTCCTTCAGTGAACTTTCCGCCAGCCCTGGATCTGACCATTAGCAGAAGACAAAAACCAGACTTGGAAAATCTACTGCCCTTAGACCTCTGAGTTATAGCTGAGTTAGCACAAACACGTCTGTGCACGAACTGCCCCGCGTTTGCTTAGGGGCAATTTGATGATGTTTTCATCATGTCATTCAAACACATCCAAAAAGCGCATAATTGTGGGTCCCCCATTACTGTACAAATGCAATGTTGAAAAATTTGGGGAGGTTTGTTGGACGAATCCATAAGCCTCTGAGAAGAAAGTCTGTAATTCTCTATGCATTATATATTTTAACAATCTTCACTTGGAAGCAGATTTGAATTTCCACTTAAGGCTCTGAAAACCGTCCTATTGAGATACCAGCAGATAAAATCTTCACTCAGGATGCCTCTGTGAAAGAGCAGCCTTTCACAGTCGGCAGCATTTTTCGAAGAATGCTCTCAATTTTCATATCTAGATATATCATCTTAGTTGAATAACCATTATTTTGCCTTGAAAAAAAGATGCGGAGCCTCTTAAACATCATTCCATTGGAGTCCAGATTTTAATCTGCCTCCTCTAACCATGAAGAGAGAATGCACTGAGAAGGTAACGTAACCTGTTCCAGCCTTCTAGTTTTTTTTCTGACAGCAAAGAGAGGGGTAAGCATCATCTCATGTCTTTTTTCCCACCATTAGATCGGGCGCAGCGTGTACAGACGCAGATTTTTGTACTCTGCCATAGGCGTGTGTGTGTTAAGCTTCAGCTGTTTGTGGAGCATTGCATTGAGTGGTTGCAACTCAAAGCCAGCGAGCTTCTTGAAATTGTTTTTGTAAAATTAACAAATATGTACACTGAATGGACTGAAAATAAAAGCACAATGTAAAAACAACAACAACAAAACCCAAACAAAAACCCCAAACCTCCACAAACCATTAAAAGAATGTTATTAACAAAAATTCTGCATTTATCCAAATGAGATATTTGTGCTCACTGTCATTCAGCCTGTTTCCCCTACGAGCCAAAATCCTGCTGAATTTCTGCTGCACGATGGGTGATTTTGATCGCACCGAAAAACTCCCAACCCATTTTGTCACTTTATCAGAATCGCCGCCTTTTCGTGAGTATATTTGAAGGAGACTTTTTTTGCTTTGCAGTTTGAAGGGAGCGAATGGGCTGCAACGCGTAGGTTTTTGTACACTCAACAGGGAAAAATTAATAAAGAGAGCTTTGAAACAGAGCAGGCTGCTGCCTCGCCTCCCCGCGCAGAGCCCTGCCTGTCATGGCCGTGCTTCGCGCAGCGCTTGGAGGGGAGTGCGCCTTTAATGTCCTATAGATTTAAATTTAATTTCTGGAATACACGCGGTGCAACGATGGACTGTGGCGATCGCACGCTCATTTTACACAAGGCGCTGCGATGCGTTGCTTCACCGTACAGCTATTTTGCTGAATTGCAGCCATATTTCTGTCAGTACAACTGATGGTCTATATGAGGGATTAATCTGACACCAGACAGTGATTCTTAATCCTTCGGTATATCATAATCTATTTACTTTGCATGCTAAGAGGATTTCAGCTTAAAAATATACAGGAAGTGATACTAGAAATGTACATAGGATCCAGAATGCTGTTTCCTAAAATCACAGTTTTTCATTAAAAAAAATAAAATCCTCTCATAGCTTTCTTGGAAAAGTCCTGACTGTCCTGGAAAAAAAGAAGTGTTGAATAGGGATTTAACTGGAAATAAGCGTATGTTTTCCTTTAGGCTTCATCCCTCTGACCATTTTCACCCTCCTTCCCTGCAGCTTTTTGTGCTTGACCATACAACATCAAAAAAGAGCTCTCCAGTATAGCAGGTTCCTCGGCTGGGAGTTACACTGGCAGAATTTTATTGACAAATTCGAACCAGGGTTGGAACCAATGTGCACTTTTATGCGCATTAATTGCTACTCAAAATGCATGAATTAAGAGTGACTGGTGAACGTAGAGGTCAGCACAGGGAAAACCACAAATGGTCAGGTGTGATGGCTCCTTATTCAGCTGTAATCATCTGTTTTCTTTGTGCCCTGCCAGAAGGGCTGTCTACAAAGTAACTGTAATAAGATATGTTAGTGGGTACGTCTCCTGAAACTTGACAACATAATTCATAATTATCTTTTTTAAATAATTTAATTTGCGCTCAGCCATAACACTTAGTGTCCCCAAAGCACATCCTGTACCCAAACCAGTGGTTGACCACCCCAGCCAGCAGCAACCTGCCCAACCTCTGCCCACCTCTGCATGTCTGGATACTGCTAAAGGCATTCAAACCATCACTTGTAACAGCTCCTTACCACATGCAGAGAGTTTGAAAGAAAAGCTTTCCAAATGGGAACCTGAGTCAGAACAAATACTCTGATAACAGCTAATAGATCATAAATTATTTTATAGCTAAAGAAACACCAAGCATAAAAACTTACAACAGCCCAAGCTGGGTAGTGTTCTCTCCCTCTGCCCCTCTTTCTTTCCCCCCCCAACTCCTGGACCTTGATTTACAGGCAAGAAAGCACTGCATGCCTTTAATGCAGCTGCTCGTGTGATGTGGCAAATGCCAGCACTCAGGTGAGAGGCAAGAGCTTCACCAGGCTTGTGCCGGGCAACCCAGCATCTTGGCACTGCGGCACCAGCCCCTGGGCTGCTGGCAGCACTGTGGTCTAACAGAGAGTGCTATTTAAAGAAAAAAAAAAAAAAAAAAAGTAGAAGTTACTAATAGTAGTCATGCACCCAGCAGCCTTCTTTCTTGAGATGTGAGACACAGCCACCTGGGCAGCTCTTTCACAACTGGGCTGCTCAAAAAAGCGCCTGCTCCCAGAGCTGAGCACCAGGCAGTGTGCAGCGTGTTGCTCTACCTGCCAAGACTTGCGCTTGGGGTGGCAGTGCCTCTTCAGGCCTCAGGGGAGCCCACGGTGGGTAAAGTTTGCTCCACTGCCCAAGCCCCAGTGGTGCAGGTGTGCTGCTAGCAAAAGGGGGGGGGGGAACGGACACGGGAGACGACGGGCGGGCGGGGATAAGGGGCGGTGGTGTCCGGCAGAAGGCTCCCAGCCGGCGGGCAGGTGCAGGTGTGCGGCCTCCCCACAGAGGCGGGAGGCTGATGCGTTTCGGCGCAAGAAAGCCAAGGTGATTAACAATAAAGTTGGTAAATAACGGGTTGCGGTGTCCTGTTCGTTTTGAAAACGAGGGGTCGCGGTAGAAGTGTCTATTGAACAGATGCCAGCGAGGTGGAAAGACAACTTTGAGGCTTTTTGTGTAAGTAGGAAGGTCCGTCCTCCCCCCGGTGCCCCTGCGCTGTCTGCTGTTGCATCATTGAAGGGCATGAAATCAGGAAGTGAAATTGATCGGTTGGTCCAGCCGAGAGGCATCGACAGCTTATCCCGTCTCCTGCCGCACATGGCAGGTAGGAGAGACGGGACTCTGCCATCCTCAGCCTCTACACAACTGTTCTGCGTTTGGCAAGTGTTTTTGGGCATACCTGCATGTCCCAGCCGCAGCTCCATCCAGAAATTACGTAGTTGGTGATCCTGAAGAGTGCTGCGTAGGTTATTCACAGACAATCATATTGGAAAATACAAAATCCTGTGTTAGAGTAATGTTTCTGCCACCGTTAGGTTACACTGATTCAGCAATAGAAAATTGGTCAGCTTCTAGGTTTACTGTTGTTTTTTGGTTTGGGTTTTTTTTTTGGTTTGTTTTTTTTTCCAAGGCTTAAACAAAAAGATGTTGTTCTGCAAAGAACAGTTGTGTAAAAGCTACCTAGTGTGCTTGGATTGCTTTTGGGAGAGTAAAATAATTGATTACCAATGACCGGAACATTAGCAGGCAGGGAAGGATGTGGAAATCTGGGTTTTAGCCCTTGAATGGGTGCTGTTAGATGCAGTAACCTTTGCCTATCTTGCTGATAGATGGAAGTTACTGTCAATTAAAATAATTGCAGCTTCCTCAAAAGGAGCTCAGGGAACATAGTAGCAAAAAGCAAAATGGAAGGAGCCGCATTATTCACAGTCTGGCTTTAATTGGCTTGCAGGAATGGAGAAATGGTGTTTATGCACAATCATTATCCTTGTGTTCCTAAATAATAAGCTTAGTTATTGCTCTTTTTTTTTTTTTTTTTTTAACTTTGTGGCCTATGGCGTGACAGTTATAACATTAAGGGAGGATCCATCTGTAATTCTCTGGGAGACCCGATAGTTTAATCTGAATCGTTATTTATGAGGTCTGCGTGAGTTCCTTGTGCTCTGCGTTGAGCAGGTGATTATATATGGTCTTGGCTGCTAGTGTTTACAGCTATGAAATTATACTTGAAAGAAGAGAAGAATACTGGATATTACTCTTCAGATTTTAATATTTGATAATTACAGCAGTTCAGACTTTTATTTTCTTGCCATAATTACATGAAGGGAGGCAGCGTACAGAAATTGAGTGAAAAAGAAGGTTCAGGATTCTGTGAAGATAGGAAACCTTAAATACTTGCAAAGTCAGGTATCTTGTCAACACTTTACAAAGGCTTGCAGGACTCTTAGTGCTTTCAAATTCACATTTTAGATGTCGTTTCACCTTTATAAATTTTTGCTTAGAAAGAAACTGGGCTTCTCAGTAGTGAGTTTTGCAATGCTACTTTACAGAAAGGCGGTATTTGGAAATCGATGTTGTAGTGGCATGATGCTTGTAAAGTGCAAAACGTGACTCTCTATATGTGCATGCTCAACAACATTTGTAAATAACGCTGGTAGAATAAAAGGAACTGTTCAGCAAACTTGGTAATTTTGACTGAATATACCAGGGCCTGGTCTGAACTAGTTTTGGAAAACTCTTTACTTGCCGTATTGCTCGAGAGAAATCAGCTTCTTGGCACACTTGATGTACTTACTGCAACAAAGGCAAAACATAACCAACTTACAAACGTTGTTAAACTTACGAAGCACTTACATTGCTGCTTTAATAAAGATATAAGCTTGTTTTTCACAAAAAAAAAATGCTAGAAAAATATCAAAACCTTAATATGGAAAGGTAATACAGGGCTTTCAGTCAGTGCTGAGGGAGGAAGGAGGTGCTGGTGCAGTTTGTTCAGTGCTGCTGCCCTCTTCCAGCTTCTGCAAAAGCACCAAAAACTGCCTCCGTTCATCTTGGCTTCTTCCCTCTAGCTTCTCTCCCTTACTGCCAAAAAAGAAAAGGCATGGAAACTTGTTTTCTCCTGCTTGCTCTGTAGCACTGATCCACTCCTACTTGATGTAAAAATATGTGCATTTTTAGTCCACCCATATGCACTGCAGCTAAACATGCTTGTGAACCGTCAGCCAGCCTAGTTAGGAGTCACCACGCTGTAGCACAGCTGGATCCGTGCAGAGGGGACTCGTGGCCTCTGACATCAGGGTTTGTAAGCTGAGCCGTGAAGTTGATACTGGTACGTGGAGGGGGAAGATGGAAAGGGGAAAAGGCCCTATTTGAATTTCATAAGGGCTTCCCCCTGGTCCAGGGGAAGGCGCCTGGTGCAGCCTAGATGCTAACAAGCCTTAGAGGTGCTGTCGGGTCCTCTCAGCATCAGTCTGCTGCGAGGGAAAACACTGAATGTGGGAGATTGGGGAAGTCCAAGATGGAGAAGGGCAGTGTAACATCTCTTTGTGTTCTAGGCACATGCTAAGGGGTTTTGACTTTCCATTTTTGTGGATTTGCTGAAAGGATGTCCTGTGAATGCATTTACCAGTTGGTGTTTCTTGGTGTAGGAGACGCTGCATTGCTGCCAGGTGAGAATTCAGAGGAAAATCAGAGTCTCCAGAAGTCACTGAAAAAAATAGAATGAAATTAAATTGCAGCTGCAATTTTTATTAATTTTTTTTGTTGTTGTTTTTTTTGGGGTTTTTTTGGTTTTTTTTTTTGTTTGTTTGTTTGTTTTTTTTTTGTCTTCCATGTTTCTGTTTAGGAGCAGCAAGTGAGGGTGCAGAAAGCTCAAATAAAACTTTGTTTCTGCTGTTATGTGTTGCTTTACATCTCTTGTGATAAGGTGTGGCGGCAAAATTGATCCACATTGACTGATGTGGTTACTACCTACATCTTTAGTTATAATTTCTCTCCTGTTTCTGTGTCAGGAACAACTGTTGGAAAGCATACCAAGTGCTTCGGTTCATTGCCTATTTATTGTTTTCTGTTGCCCTCTTGTAGGGTAGCAGTTTTGGGAGACGGGGGGATAAATACCATGTGAAGTACTTAAACCATGAGAGGCCTTTGATTTCCCCTCAGAAGACCAGGTTTGCCAATCATTGCCAGGTAACTTCCCATTCTGAAGACAAAATCTTGTTTCTTTGATTCTATTTTTGCCTTTTATAATGATCTAAGTTTTAGACCCTTCTTCCCCTCAGTGCTAGCAAGTCTGGGCTTGCATTCTTCTTTAGCTATTATTTAGCTGAGCCATTGGTACTGCTCTTTTAAGAGAGCTCTTAAGATTAAACATGATAAAAGATTTACTTTGAGATACTGAGGTTTTGTTAATTCGGTATAATTATATTCTAGGAACAGTCTGAGTTGTGGGCAGCTGACAGGAGCATATTTTTTTTTAAGCATCCTCCAGAAAATTTTCAACAGATATCAGTGTAAACCTGTATGTTCATTTATTTGCATCTTATCGCTGAACTTTCTTGGATACCCTTGATCTGAAATGTTTCTCTTTTAAGGTATTTCTTGGGTTAATTTCCCTGGATCTGTTAATTTGTGTATTCTTAGTAATACTCCTTAGAGAGAAAAATAGGAAAAAAAATAACAAAGAGAAAATGACCACCAGAAAACTTTGTGCTGCTGATACATATATATATATTCTGATGCTTTGTCAGGTGTATTGATGAATATTTGAGTTATGCCCTCTACTTAACCTGGTTTCTCTCTCTTGCCGTTGATAAAAATTATATGTCATGGTCACTTGAGAGACTGGCATGTTGTCACTTCTGATACGCTTAGCTTTCAGTTATGATTCGGTCAATACGTGCGTGCACGGAGGAGCTTCAGTGTTTTCCTAGCACGAAAGGCTAAGGATAATGTACAACATGCAGTAAATGCTTCCTGCAGATGTGTGCACTACGTGCTATTAGAGCGCTACCTTGGCAGCCCCCTCCCTTGTGCGATTTGGTCACACGGTCACACGGGCGTGGGAGACCTATATATCCAATGGTCTTGTATTAAAAGACATTGCAATGTCTGCACCCTGGAACTGCCGTGCAAATGGGATATATAATCTGCAAATAGGTACTGTAGAGAAAGTTGTGACAGCTCCAGGGAATAAAGTAAAATCTGAGAGGAGAGTTCTTGTCTGTCTGAATCTTTTAGGATTAGATCTCCCAGGATTCTTCCTGCTCATGAAATTCAGCATCTGCCTCTATCCAGAGAAGCAGCTCTTCTAAACGTGCAAGTGTAAGAACCATCACCCTTTTTGTCTCCCGGTGGCTGCAGTTACTGTAGGCAGGGTGTTGTTACTATGCTACATTGGACTGCTGCCTTTCTAGGGTAACTTTGGGGACACTGAAAGTTCAGTGTTTCGTGGTTTTGTTTGTGTTTTGGTTGTTTTTGTTTAAAGGTGGGGGGATTAATTAGCAACATTTTGTTAAAAGCAGCCTCTTCTCCTTTATCAGAGCATTGTGTTGTGTTGTATGTATGATGGACCTTGTTCTGAGCTGACACTCGGATATGTGGTGATTGACTTGGGTTTTGAACATCTGGAAATAAAACTAATACTTGAACGTGTAACTGTTCATTATGAGAACTAGGATAGCAGTGTCATGTTTGTGCCATACATCGAGCCCAGAGAAATACTGGTAGGATGACTAGGTAGTATGTTAATTACAGTTGCTATATTCACATGCCTAGATCTAGATTTTAATTAAATGACAAATCTGACTGAAATTCTTCCATCCAATTTACTTGGATTGAAGTAATGTATAGAGGTGCTGCTCCTTTTCTCATCATGAGGCCAGCCAAGCTGTGAAAAAGGCTCACAGGGTGGTTGAGCAGGCTCTGTCTGTGGAGGTCTTCAAGATGTGGCTGAATAAAGCCCTGAGCAACCTGCTCTGAGCTTGGAGCTGACCCTCCTTTGAGCAGAGGTTGGACTAGAGACCTCCCAAGGCCCCTTCCAACCTGAATTATCCTGTGATCTTGGATTAGGACCCGCTTATGCTAAGCGTTATGCAGAAGGGTGTTATTCCATCTGTAATCCCCTGTCCCAAGGTTGTCCTGGCAGCTAAAAGTGTTTCTTTAAGTAATACCCACAGAATTAATTTCAGTTGATGTTAAGATCTCGGTGCCTGTTTTCTTTCTCTGAGACAGATCTGTGTTTTGCAAGCCTTTTCCTGTCAATTTTGCTAATCGCTATTTTAGATTGATAATGTTGATAAACTTCCACTCCAATTCTCACTAATTATGAAATCATGCATGCTGTAAATAGATAGTGAAATGTACACACAGAAAAGAACAAAAGCAAAGATAGTACCTTGAGGATGCTTTAGTCTGGTATGACCAAAACTGCCTACAGATGCAGCAGAGGCTTTAAAGAGATTCAAGCAGGAATTGTGTTTTGAAGGTGAGCTGGGCTAATGAAAGCAAGGTTCTTTCTTAAATAATGTTGCTGGGTCTTGGCAATAAAGGTTCAGATGGAGTAGTCTGCAAGACGGGTGAGTAGAAACGAGTGAATTGTCACATCACTGTAACAATTTGAAGTATATGGCGAACCTAGAAGAAGGAAACAGTTTAGAAGATATGTTTCACGGAAGACTGAAAAAGGAGAGGGGAAGAAACAAAGGCATTTAAAATAGTACGGAGGCTGAGTAACTTATAAAGTTTGTGGAGACCCTGATTCTGAGTTAAAATTTAGGAGGTAGCTTGTGGGATTTACTAGGCTGCAGAATGCGAACTGCTTCAAATTGCAGAAGAAAAAGAAAAACATAATTCTCTTAATGGTGGGTGACATCAGTTTCGGTGATCCTGATGTGCAGGATTGTGATATCCTTGTGTTATCATTCCAGCGAGCTGAGTAAGCAAATTGCAGACCCTTTGGAAAATTGAAAAGCAAAGTTAAATCTCTTAACAAAGAGTCTGCAAAATGCAGACAAAGCAAATTTACACGAAAGTTGGAATATGGGAAGGCTAATGCCTGAAACATTACCCTTCCTTTGGGCAGAGATGCTGCGTAAGAAGTGAAACTGTTTGACAAAAACCCACTAAAGGGGACCAGAAGTGCTTTGAAAAAAGCAGTATGTGCGCAATATTCTATATGATGAAGAAGAGGTGCAAGAGTTATTTTTGGTTGTTGGCTTTTGGCTCCATCCAGCTGTTGTAGTTGTGTTGCCTTGGATGTGAGCAGCACTCAGGTTACATGTGCACCTGTGGCTGAGCGTAGCACCTAAAAGTTTGAAAGCAAACCCCATCCCTGTGGCCACAGGCAAGGTGCAGATTAGAGAGAGGTTAAATTGCTCGTATTTCTGGGTGGCTATAAAAATAGCACAAGATTACTTCTCTCTCCCTCTTCAGGCTAATGGTACTGGAAAGAAGTGAGCTGAGTGGTCTCACTGGCAGAGACCAGGCAACCCTTTGGGGCAGAGACGGTTTTCCAGAGGCACCAGGGCTCCCGCACAGTTGGTGTAGGTCAGCGAGTGAGTCGAGCTGGGTTCTGTCTCCCATGGGGCTGTGTGTGTAGCCTGTCGGACACGGCTAGGGTGGGAAGAACGGCAACTGCGCGTCCAGAGAAAAAAACTGTATGAAAATAGGGACCACAGCACCTTTTCTCCCCAGTCTGTACTC
>JAAGNO010008366.1:60809-90294 GCA_033439905.1 Ceryle rudis | reverse complement strand
GCTCTGCCCGCCCGCCCTCCCCTCCCGTCGCCCCAGCCCCGCTCCCACCCACAGGCAGGCGGGCGGGCGGGCAGGCAGGCAGGCACTCGCAGGCGCCGCGCACCGCTCGCACACCTTCCCCTATAGCTGCGCCGAGCGCGGCCCCCGCACGCTACGGCTCCGCCGGGCGGGCAGGAAGGGCGCCGCCGCCGCGGGCCCTCCACCTCTCCCGCCCCGCGGCTCCGGCAGTGATAAAGTGCAGGTAATGAGGAGGGTGGAGGAGGCGCGGGCGGGAAGAGGCAGAAAGTCCTGTTAACTCTTTTGCGCTCGGGGACGGCCGTCCGGGCCGTGTGCCCACCTCCGCAGGTGACCTGCGCCCAGCAGAGACCCCGTACCCACGGGCAGGACACGGGGGAGAGGGGCCAGCCCGCTCAGAGGCGGCGGGCCCGATCTGAGGCGACAGGGGCTGGGCAGACTTCGGTCCCTGCTGGAGGTTGTCAAGGCCAACCTGGAGGAAGCCCGAGAAGCCTGGTGTCATCCCAGAGCTGAGCCTACCTTGGCTGGAGGCCTCCCAGAGTCATCCTATGAATCCCAGGTCTTATTTATAGCTTCCAAGAGTGAATATCTTCTCTGCTCTCTTCCTAGTAGATTCTTGACTCAGTGAGGTGTTTTATCCTTCGTGTAGGCATTGATACAGGAGAAAATGAGCAGTTCATCCCACGTGAATGACTTGCTTCCAGTCGTTCATGTGGTTCCTGAAAAGGAACCCTCAATGCCAGAAGACAATTCCCTTACTCTCTGTATAAGGAAGAAAGATACATTCAAGGCACTAGTCTAGAATTCAGTACCTTGAATTATAGGGACTTTGTTTAATGTCTGGAGTCTGCCTTTTCTACCTCAGCAGCACAGGTGTTGCTTCCCTTCTTCCAGACTATGTTCTTGTCAATTTAGATCAGAGAACTGAATTTAACATGGGGATCCTCTTATTTGTAACTCTGAGGCAGAATATATAGAAGACTGACTGGCTTTTCCAGGTTGAATTCACCAGGGCCTAAATGTCTCAGTAAATGATGTTATAGTCAAGCCAATCTCACAGATATGTTATGGAAAGCTGTCACCCTGTCCCAGCCATGAGGTCCCATTGGTTTCAGGGACTGACACTGGTATTTCTCCAGCCCTGCATGGAACTGCCTTAATCATGAAACTAACCTTGCAACAACAACCGGAAAAAAAAAAAAAAAAATCATTTTTTTGTTCAATGATGTGCTCCCTAACCATCTCTGCTGGGATCACAACAGAGGTACCCAGAGTGGAAAGAAGATAAAGAGGATGGCAGATGTGCCCAGAGTGCCAAGACAGAATGGCCTGTTCCAGCATCAGTGTGACTTTGGGTTATCTGTCACCTGAATGCAGCAGCAGTAGCCTGAACTTTTGGCTGCACTGACCTGAGAGCAGGCTGCTGCAAAAAAAGTGATCCTGCCTGCAACCCATGGATATGTACTCCCTTCACATCCCTTACACAGGATTTGGTAACCTTGTGGTTCTAGTCAGCTGATTGATCTGGTGGAAAAATAACACCTCAGAAAATAAAGAATTTTCCATTGCCCAGACAGCTGAATTGATCCACCTTGTGACCACACAGCTGTAGGATTGAGGAAGGCAGAAACCTGGAAGTAAGGGAAAGCAGAACTGCTCCTTTCAGCAACTGTCCATCATTAAATCAACATAACTGCATCCCGTGTGCACGACTTCATGAGCAGTGTAAATGAGGCTGACCCTGGGAGTTGTGAAAATGATGGAATTTGCTCCTGCCACATGCCACGTTCTGCCACTTCCTTCCTGCTAGTATCAGCAATCACTGCTCATTACATGAGCCAAATCTGAAAGGTTTAGAGTGAAAAAAACCCAGCTATTTTAATAGAGTGGTATGGCCTGTCCCATGATGCCTGTTGCTGGCACAAAAGACAGAAGGGACAGGAATGTAACAGCCCTAACTTAGACGAAAAGTGTGCTGCAGATCCCTCAACCCCAAAATGCCAGGGAGATCTGTGAGCCCCAACTGGCAATGTTAATACCAGCTCTTTTCCAAGGGCAAGGGGGATTATGCCATAAAGATACTTTAGCCAAGGCCATGCTGCATAATCAGGCACGAGGAACATGAAGAGCACTAGCTGTTCTGTGCCATGCCTTGTGTCCCTAACTTTCCTATTATTTCATTTGATTTGTGCTCTCCAACTGCCTTGCAATGTAGTTTTGACAGCTGTGTTGCCTGTCAGCCACTTTGTCACAGCTCAGGATGTAACTGTAAGAAGAGGTGTATCTGAACCCAAAAGAAAAATGTATCCTTAGTGTATGGGCTTCACAAAAGGACCGTGTTCTTTGACTCTTTAGGCACTGCTACAATACAAACGGCAGTAAGACAGCTCGGAGTGTGACAAAGTGACAGACTAGGGTATAACCTGATGTTAATTTGATTACCCTAAGAAAGGGTAGAATTATGCCAGTTCTCAGAATTTCTTATTTGTTTTTCAATGGAGCAAGATAACTACAACTTGTTAACAGTGTCAAAAGAAACAAATATGCTCTGCAGTGCATTTAGTCAGCTTCCAGATAACATAATTTGGACTAATAGTTGCCAGAAAAATGGAGTAGATGGTAGTTAGGCCTCTCTATTTCTAGTTTGGATCATTCCAATTTGGGGGAAGATCATGATAGGAATTGTTTAAAACTAAATCTTGTATTGCTTTGTTCGCTAGGTTGCAGAAGTTAGCTTGGTGAAGGAGTCTGATAGCCTGTTCTTTTTTCATGACAGGAAACAGGTGAGGGAGAGCAGAACAGAGAACAAAACTAGATCTGGTCAGCAAGTACTTGGCAAAACAGTTTCATTTTTAAAAACCCAAACCAGGGTGTTGCACTCAAAATGTGGATTCAGAGCATCTTGTTTTCAGTGAACTGTCAATGAAGGGAGAGAAGGACTCTGTGAAAATGGGTTCCCTATTCTCAGCAGGTTTGGCCCCCAGCCGACTGCAGATTTCCTGCCCCTCGCAGGCAGCAGCAGTAAAGCAAAAGGGATATCAGATCCAGTGACCATGTGCAGGCACTGCGGAACTTCCAGTTCTTCAGATCAGACACTTTTGCTTTCGTCTGATATAAAGCAAAACTAAGGAGATACTCTCACTGGTCCTTCTAGCAAGAAATCTAGGTTTGAATATATCTCCCAGACTAGAGTCTGGACAAGGTTTTTGTTCTCTTGCTTCCAAGAAACTTCATATAAATAGAGGAATGTCTATGTTTAAATGAATACAGGATGGAGCCTGGAGACCTAAGCAACTCTGCTGCAAGTTTACAGATGTAGGGCCTGGGAGTGTCTGCTTTTTTTGAATGTGTTTGTTTTTCTTTCATGGTGAAGCACAATCAAAAGAAATGCAGTAAAAGCAATGCAAGTTGTTTCATGCCTGTATGCATTTCATATCAGTTTTTAAGTAGATCATTGCAATGAAAGAATTACCTGGAATCGGACATTTCCTGACAAAGCATAATAAACACTCATTTTGGACTTAAAGTTGTTAGGAGTTCTTGACTCTGTCAGAATGAATGATAGATGTCACTTTGGCTCTCCTTGCATGATAGGTAGGGCAGGGATAGAACTGCAGAGTATTGGGGTGCATGTGAGGAAGCCACAGAGAGGCAGTGATCCCAAGCAAGCTGCTTGCCTTAGTCCTTTTTGAATATTTGCCCTCCCTGACCTGGCAGGAGACATTCAAAGGAAAGCAAGTTGTTTTTTCCAAAGCAACAACACCCTCTGCACAACAAGCCACACAGCACTTCTCCTTCCCCAGGTGGTCCTGCCAGAGTGGAGACAGGGGAGCAATACTTTTCTACCCTTCAAGAAACTAAGTTGATTTTCTTCTTCCCATCTCTTCAGAAAGTAAGCAAGCAAGCAAGCAGATTTTTCTTCGTAACACCCCTTCTCCCATGCAAGAGGAGGCGAGGTGTGCACTGCCCAACTCCCCATACCACATCCAGATAAACATCAAATCAGATCCTTTTCTTTGGGATTTGTCCTGTGCTCTCACAAGAATCATATTCTACAAACTTTAATTTGTCAAATTTTACTCCAGACTCAATGCATGTGAATCACAGACTGCTTCTGCTATGCTCTGAGACTCTGCCAGCTCTCAAGCTCCTGACATGGGGCAGTCTGGCATGGCAGATGTTTATTTTTGGCTTTAAACACATTGTCTGCAATAACCCTGTAAAAGAGAAATGCTGGGGAAGGCTTTGCACCATCCTGCCACTTTGGTGCCTCACAGGAGTTTTGAAGCATATGTCCCAGTCCCAAGAAGGGACATGTGTGCCCCTCATCACCCACAGCACAAGTGTGGTGGGTGACCATTCAAGCACAAGGGTGTGGGCTGGATATACACTGCAGAAGTCTGGGCACCTCTCACCTTCAACTGCTTTGGCAACTCTTCATCAGGTAATCCATCTTCAAGAAAAACCAACCTGTTCACCCTCAGAGCTGCTAGGGATCTACTTGTTGGCTGAATAACTTGCTTAAGACTATTGAGTTGGTAGGTCCATTCCACTTTATCAGAGAGTGAGATCTCAGCTGCATTTTAAGTGTTGGATATTGCCAAGTTACTGTGGATATAAATACCATAAATCAATTATCAGAGCCATATACTCAGGGGCATGTATGTGGGTCATGCATACTTTTTTATTTAAAATCATTGATTTAGTTTCTCAAGGTTTTTTGGTTTTTGGGTTTTGGTTTTTTTTTTTTTTTTTTAAGAAAAAAATTCCAGCTGGTTTAGTACTATACCATCCCATAGACCAAATCTTCAGTGATTTAAGCTCAGAAGCACTGCTTGCAGCAGTTACAAGATGTGAAAGGCCTGCAAAATGTAACATGATGCTCAGCAACAGAAAGATACCAAAAATGGGAACAGGGGACAAGGAAGCAGGAGATCAGTGGAGAGTGTGACTTGAAAGACCACAGAACAGACAAATAACTACAAAAAAGAAGGAAGAGGTAAAAGATAAAGGAGATGTACAAGTAAGTGAAATATTTCAAGTAGTTTTATGATTTGTGTGACTCATACCTGGAAAGGCTGAAGCTGCCTCTATTAATTCAGACCCCAGTTTTCTCTTCATGGCCTGTAAATCTCTTCACTTCAATGTCTGACCCATTTTCCCCTCAGCACAAACTAACAGCTGCTTGCCCCTCTGCCCCAACACCCCTTCCAGGCTTCAAAACTCAAGGCATCTTCAAATGGCTGCTCAGCCTGTGCCTGCCTGTGATGTATCCAGGGAATTGGGACACAGTGCTTCCTATTGACTCTTCATCACTCAAAGATCAGAGCACTCAGGAGCACCCTGAGCCACTTGGGTTTGTTGCTGCTGTTTGAAACAGAATTATGGCACCCATCAGAGGATGGGAAGAAGGGGGGTGTTTGTAATCCTAAATGGATCCCTTTTGAAATTTCCTTTAGACATTTGGTCCTCTTTAAGCATCACTGGTCCGTGATGACAAAGGCAAAACTAACATAAATACAGCCAAAAGCATTGTTTGGTGTCCAGCAAAACTTTTGCTTTAAAACAAACCCCAGGAAGAATTCATCTGCTGTGATAATTGTGATTTGTCAGAGCTAATGAACCTGACTCAACTCTTCAGTTTGATTTGTCTTTTTAACATACTCAGAAGCAGGGGACCTTATGACCCCTCAGGGAAATTAAAACTCTTAAAGCTTTCATGTTTGGCCTTTTCTATCAGAACAATGTTGTCATTGAGCTATTGCTCTTTGTCTTACAGGCCAAAATTAAACTCCAA
This sequence comes from Ceryle rudis, assembly GCA_033439905.1. Lineage (NCBI taxonomy): Eukaryota > Metazoa > Chordata > Aves > Coraciiformes > Cerylidae > Ceryle > Ceryle rudis. Next base: position 84,482 of record JAAGNO010008366.1, on the reverse strand, counting down.
AGCCAAATGATCCTCAGTGGAGTTTGTTCAGTATTTTTTTTTTTAAGCTAAACACAGAAATCTCTAAATGACAAATCAATATCTTTTAATTACAAATTTAAAAAGAAACACATAAATGGTGCTGTGGAATCAGGAATTTTTTTCTGACAGCTGCAACCAAAATTCAAGTTCCTTTACCCTCAGGCACATAGCATATGCATGATTTATCTTTTTTTTAAACTTCCAGTGTAAGAAGGTTTATGTACACTTACAGAAGAGATTGTGCAGGAGATTTTGAAAGAGACAAATTGCAGTTCGGTGTTAAATTCTCATTGAAAGTCAGTAGAAAAATCTCTTCTGTCTGATTGATGGTTAATCTGCATATTTATCTTTTCTTCCTTAGCTGTTAAATTCTGTATTTATGTTTAATGTTTTCTGTTTTAATTCATATTTTATGTTTCTTCTCCATATGTATAAGTGTGAGAACACTTTAGCCTGATTTGGTAGAAACTGAGTTTAAGACACTGGGCTGCCTCTTTGTACATCTGAGACCTCTCTGTGAATCTTCAAATGCTTAAGCTCATCAAGCACATTTGACAGAGGTATTGAAATCCAAAAACTATTAAGTCCTTAAAAGTATTCTGAAAACAGGCAGCCAGCTGAAAGCTGTGGTTAATGCTTCACTGAGGTAAAAAGTGCAGCATTTCATACGAGACATAAAAAGACAGCATTTCATATTAGAAAATCCAGCTAGGGTCTCTACCTCAAGACACAAATCCATAGGAAAATCCGTCTTCATTGATCCCCTTGCTCACAGAACCACTACAGAAATGTGAAATATATATATATAAGTTTCTATAGCATATACATCCCTACAGTGTCCACTCAGCTTTCATATGACCGAGTTACCATAATGTAACGGTATTGACTGTCTCATATGGTTATATCATCATTTTCAAAAAGAGATATTTGCATATATGTGCACACATATATACAAGGTCCCTTTTTGTTTTAAGTATCAGTATCTCTCTCTGCCTCCATGTGAACGGACCTTAGCCTCGCATAATCTATTTGATGAAGGGAAAATACAAAACCACATGCCAAATATTTTGAGTGTTCAGCATAAACCTGGATCCATGTTGACAAGCTTTTCCCAGGGATAGTAACATCAGTAAAATATTTTCATTCCAATTTCTTGAGGGGTTGGAAAAATCAACAGAAGAATAGCATGACATTCATTGCCAGAAATAATATTACCATTTTAAACATGAAACCATCTCACAACATTTTGCAAGTAATGTAATGTTTTAAAACATTTTCTTTGGTTTGTTTGTGTTGTGTTCTGGTTTTAGTTTTGTTTTAAATGTGCCTGTTTTTTCCTTGCTGAATGAGAGCACCACAGCTGTTGAACAGATACAGTGAAGCAGATGACAGGAAGAGAAAATTGCATTCAATCTAGGGTTCAGAAGAGAGTCTCCAATGTACAACCAATGGTGTAGGTTTGCTCAGTGACTAGATAGGTTTCTCTGTTGTTTTATAAGGGTAACATTTCCTCCTGGTAGAGGCAGTCAAGCACAGCCAGACTAGCACCAGCAGATGGAATAAGGCTGTGGACAAATCCATGTAGGTTTGTCCTTTCCACTTGGGTAGTGGTAGAGCAGAGAGAGCTCACTCCAGCAAGTCTGCTGGCATAAGCCAAAAACCAGGGAGAGATACTGTGTTCCACATCTGCCAGTGCTAGAAGGACAAATGCTCTCACAGAAAGCATGTGCCTATAGCTTTTGAATGGGCCCACACAATGGCATTTTCAACTCTGTATTCAGACTTACAGCTTGATAAGCCCTCAAGTCTTGCTCCAGCAGCAGTCCTGGGTTTCCTGACTGTTTAGTTGTCCTGTGGGACAATTGTTCAAAGGGTCTGTGAGAAAACATGATCAAAGCAATTTTGTCATTATTTTTGTAATGACTTATTCAAGGAAGTAATAAATAGCAGAGATAGGGGTGGGTAAGGAGAGGTGGCAGACCAAACCAGCTCTCCCTGTGCTGAGACATCCAGCACACCTGGAAAAAGAAGAAATTGTCTGTGTCCTGCCTACACTAGTTTCTTCCCCCTTCAGCCTTCTCTAACTGCTTCCAGACATCCCTGGAGACTTCAGAAAGGCAACAGGAGTTGGGGAGTTAAAGAATTGGGAGAACAAACCAGTTTGCCCTAAGACAAGCTAGCAGGTCCAGTTGTGACCATCTATGGAAGATTGTGGATACTGGCTTGTAAAGAGGGGTGGATTTCAGTGAGAACCTCAGCTACAGAGGCTGAAAATGTTTATGATTTTTTGATCTTGCTAGATGAGAGCAGTACTAGCTCTGGGGTGTGCATGCATTTAGCTGTCTGAAATGCGTTAGAGTAACTGGAAGCACCCAGAACTGTAGAACAAGGCACTTATGGTCCAGTCCCCTGACAAGCCACATCAGTAGCCATGTAAAATCTTCTGGAGGAGAGTCACAGTAAATGCACAACATTTCTCTGCACCTATGCACGCAAAAGACATTTGTTTTCCTTGCCCATGAGAAAAAAAAACTATTCCGTCTCACTGAAGCCCTGGAAAAAGACCTTTTTCGTACTTTGCCTGGAGGACATTTACAGTGGTTTCTGAGACTTGGATACCCTATCATTGTAAACAGCGTTACATCTGTAACTGTAATGAAATAAGATCATGAAGTCATATAAGGGTTAAGCTACTTCTAACAAAATACTAAACCAAATTAATCTAATTAACAAGTTTATATTGAACATATTAACTTAACAGACAACCAATTGCTAAACTACCTAATGATGTATTAAGCTAACAGCCCAAACAACAGCATGTATCAAAGGAAATTCAAGACATTCTGCCAACTAGAGGACTCGACTAAACTAATACATTTGTAGATGAGACTAATTTTTGAATTAGAGCTTCAATAATAGTCTTATGGCAGCCTGCCTAGACTGTTGTGGTTAGACAACAGCAATTCTTCCCCCTTCTTCCAGTATTTTTATTCATTTGCAATGTAATTTGTGAAGAATGTAACTTGAAAGCCAGCCCAGCATCCCACATTGCAATTAACAGTCAAACCTTTAAGATCAAAATTAAAACATATATTATTGCCTGAACCTTATATGTGACTTCCTTGACACAGTCAGATGTTTACAGTTAGGCACTTACTTCTAAATATTGTCCTCAGCAATTTAAAAAATTCCTACCAGACATTAAAGAAGGAAAATGAAAACTATTTAATTACATATTTGAGTTTCTGCTTCCCAGTTCTTGCCAAACTGCATTTGCTTCAGGGAGACTAATTAACTGTTTAATTAAGACCTAGGTAGCTTTCTGGTAATAACAAACTAATAAACTAGTAAGCCATTCTTACTGGTTTGCAGTGACTTAATTTCTAGTATCATTTGGTTCTGCTGTCTTGTTAGAAATGGAGAGAGTAAATACCTGTTGTGAATCTTTCAAAGGTTCAAGTGTCTCACTTCCCACAGTTTTTCAACAAGCTAAAAAAGGCACCTGGGAAAAAAGGAATGGAAGTGGCTTCAGAAGGCTGATAAAAGCATTAAATAATCCCTCCATGCTTATATTAGGGCTGTATTACAAACCAAGAACATCTTCCTATCAGCCTTCACTGAAGCTGCCAGTCAGTAACTACTAATTACTGATTAAGTAATTCATTAAAAATTCTATTTTGGCAAGCAAGAATGCTGTCTGAATGGGAAGTTATTAAAACTAAATGGGTCATACAAAATTGGACAATTTTTCCTGCAAGCTCCACTGACAAAGCTGAGCCAACTTGAAGAATGGCTGAAAACTTCTCATTCTGAGAACTTTGAAGCACATCAGATATCATTAAATAAATGCATTTTAAATGGAGAAAAATGGAACAGAACCAGTTCCTCACATTGATTCACTTTGGGTTTTGTTTACCTACAGTGTGATTACACATGAACCAGTAAACCAGGCCCTCTTTCCTGTCAATGGAAGGAAACAGGAGTTTATAGGTTTGGACTCAACCCACATGCTTTGAATGAAGCATATCTTACAATGCCATTTTATCTCCACTCACTATAAAGTGAACTAAGGCAAGCAGCTCAAGTCTAGGTAGCTGCACTGCAGACACCCAGATATTGCATTGGGTTTTCATTAACATTTTAGTAAAATGGGCATAAAATGTAACTAAACCAGGAGGGAACATTTACATTATCTTTGACAATGCAAATAGATCACATACAGTACAAGGAATTTATAGTTCCACAAGCATTCAGTTCTTACCAAAAGCTGCACAGCTTTTTTAAGTGCAGAAGCCACCTGTATTGCTGGTTTCTTTATTTTATTTTCTTTGAAAAGTCCAAAATCCACTGCCACTAATTCCCTGTCACTGAGTGCTCCATAATACAAAACCATATGAGACTAAGTTTGTTATATCTAACAAGAGTTGTTGTATTGATTGTACAGTACCTGTAGGTAGCAGTTTATCAGTATATGAGTTGTTGGCTCATTTATGCCAAAAAAAAAAAAAAAAAAAAAGTTTGAATAACTTCTGCCAAAGTTTACCTCTCAGGTAAACATGTATCATACATACCTTACATGTTCATTGTCTTGGATATCAGCTACATGCCTTGATTAAATAAACGGGGTTTATCTTTTTTACATCACAAGAACATGATATATACTTACTTGCCTGTAAAACTATTTGTTAGGATCTGCAGGACAGAGTTCATGATTGAAACCTTTGTCCTACCTAAGTTACAGGGAAAACACTAACTTTAATGTGAGCCATATACAGACAGGCCATTTGTTGTTTAACCTGTTCTCTGGAGGCTGTGTTGCTGCAGATGAATACACAGCACTTAGTCTGAGGGCACCATTTAGACTCACTGCATATTCCAGCTGGCTGGCACAATGGATGAGAGGAGCAGCAAAAGAAAGCAGAATAATATCACACATTTGCATACGCTGCCACAGACTCCAGCATGCATAAAAGAAGTCACAGATATTTTGATGGTCATGAAATAACTCGGATGGTTCATCCTGTTTCAGCACCACTGTAGTTAGATTGCTAGAGTAACACCAACAAATTCTTCCCCCTTTCTTCTTTAAGACTGTCAAAGATAATCTCTGGCCACGTATCTAGGCAGAGTCTGCTCACCAGCCTAGCTAACAAAATTATGGACATCACAACCATCATTTCATTAGTATGCCAGCCATAAGTCCAAAGCCTCTAACTTGACCACAAAGACTTCAACCATCACCAAGGTTTGCTAAAATGCAAATGTCTTCTTTCCTGGAGGAAAACATGAGGGGCTTGCAGAGCATTACCACTGACACCACTGACAATCTGCACATCAGCACACTGACTACCATATGGCTCTGTCTTCCTACCATCTACATTCTCTTCCTTAGCTCTTTGGCACCACATGTGTTCCCCTGTCAGAGACATGAAACATAAGTGCCAGGACGCAGTAAATAAAATCTGAGGCTGTCCCACAGGCCCACAAAACCTTCCTTCCTGCCCACCTCCCTCTACTGATATTGAAAAAATCTCACCCCAAGCCTCTCTTTGATTCACAGATGATCTAATCAGTTCTGAGCAGATAGATCTTGTGATCAAACAAGCACCAGAAATGCAAGGCACCATAAAAAGACACCACCATGGATTCCTCAAGACTCACAGTGCCCATTACCTTCAATCAGTACAAAGATTTACATGCTGAGGACAGGACATGAACCAAGAACTCTGAATACAACGTTTGCTTTTCCTCCATTGTGGTAAGCAGGTGCCACATGGCAAAAATAGCTGACATTGAAGCCATAGGAGAAAGCTCTCTTCTTCAAAGACACAGTTTGGCATGCAATGTGTCCTGGGTGCATGGGTAACAGCCTCGAATTTACTATGGTCAATATTTCTCCACTCTGTTCCCAAGCAAACTCACAGATAATAATAATAAAAGATGAAGCGTAGCTTTGTAACAGAAGCTTAATGTCAATATTCAGATCCAGGACTTGGATGTGAAACCATTTTAGTAGATCATTTTAGAAAATCTTTAGACAGTAGCTAGACCGTAAATATCCTTTCCCACACTCCCGTAACTGCCTAAAGGATTTTAGGCAGTCCCAGAGACTCAGGTCCTTTTTCTGAGAAGGCAAGGTCCAGGGTAACAATCTGATATACTTTGAGCTCTTTCTGCAGCAGAGCACTCAATAAGTAATGAGAGAAAACTGCAGCTTTATCACAAACTTTCCTTCTGAATGTTGAAGAAGAGCTCTGTCAATCACCAGATACAGCAGTTGGAAAACCAGGACTCAAGTTTCAAGTTGTTATCTGGAAAGTCGTTTGTGTCATCTTTCTGAAAGCAAGACCTTGGATAGCATCATTTAACAGTCATTCCTGGCTGGCTAAGAAACTTTTCCCTGTAGATTATAATCTGGTTTTAGTAAATCATACTTTGATCATCCATCATTTGACTACAGCATGCAGTGCATTTTGCCAGGAAACTGCAATTAACCGTAAAATACAGCCAGATATCTTCTCAGAAACACAGGCTATACCAAGGAGGCCAAACTTTGCTACCACAAGAAGCCTTCCTGTGGTACACAGTTCCTCAGGAGGAACACACAGGAAAGCACGCCATGGACCTCACTGAATTTGCTCAGCACATTGCTGGAACGTGCAACAGCGCTGCAGCATAAGAACACCACGCAAGCAGGGGATTCAAACATACATACTTAAGGATATTCACACTCACCTGAGAGACTCTAAGTGATGACAAATTGCAGTTACTTTTGCAATTGAATCCAACACTTAACTATACTCACAGCGAAAACTTTGATTTTTAGAAAGATACTTATAACAAGCATTTTAGTCATCTAATTAAAATGTAATTCAGAACTTGTAAGCCTGAGCCCAACTTCCCTGCCTCTCCAAAGGGAAAGACATGGCTCAGAGCACCTAAATAGATGCATAAAATCAGACAATGTAAATATCTATCTTTGCCTTCTTTACTTTAAGATAACCTAAAGCCATGTTCCAGTTCAGATTTTTCACCTTCACATAATTACTTTTGATACAGCAAAGAAACGTTGAAGCAGAGCAAATCTGATTGTGGATGTAGCGAGAATCATACTACTGCAATACACAATCAGCAGCACAGCTGGAACTTCAGCCCACGCTTCTGCATCTTGCCAGCTTGGGATAGGCTTAAGTACGTACTTATGCCCTGCTCAATGGGGCCTGTAGAAACAGATTTCAGCTGTTAGAACAATGCTTTTGTCTCTGGCACACATCTGTGCAAGGCATTCCAGCTTCTCCAATTTTCTGAGTATTGCTGTTTCCTGGAATGTTTGGAAGCATCACAAGTGTCTTCCCCATTTCTCTGGAAACCTGTCCTCCAGGGCAAAGGGTTCAAGTAGCTTGGTTTCATTGGCCTTTTCCAGATTTTCTCTTTTATTTCTGAATATGCGTAAGCAAATAACCAGGAGTGCTGGATAAACAACCCCCACCTATGCTTCATTTCTTGTCTACTGTCCCATGGCAAAACTTAGTGTTACAAAAGATTTGCCTCATGTTCACCATCTACTCACTTCAGTGGCTACTCCTTCAGCCATAAAACTTGGTCTGCATTCTTCTTAGTTGCCATTTTCCAGCATATCCAATGCTTTACAACCTTGGAGCAGCTCTGCAGGCTGCTCTACAGAATGCAATGCTGCTCTCTTCTCATAGCAGTGCAACACTGGCTTGTGCTGGTGTAGGCAGGGAGCCAGGAGGTGTTCAAAAGCTGCTGAGACTCCCATGTTGCTGGCAATGGCTGTGTCCCCTCATCCCTGACCCTCATCATTCTCCTGTTTTATCCCAGCATGAGGCTTAGGAGAAGAAACAGCAAACTGGACAGAATTATTTCAGGAGCAGAGCAGGCCCTCAAGGTCATCATAGGTAGACTACTTGCTCTTCCTCTGTATCAAGTACATGACTGTTTCAGTTTCGCATCTCACTGGCAAAATCAGGAGCAGAACAATGTGGAGCTGGCTTGGCTTTCTGAATGATTGAGCACGTGCTGTTCTCTCTGCTCCCAGGTGGCAAAAAGTACAATCACTGTCTTTTGTTGATGGTCGTTTGCTTTCAGGAAGATTGAATTCTACATCCTGGCTTTCAAAAACCCAGACTGCAGTGTTCTGCATTTGCCTGCTCTAGTGAATATAGGGGCGGCAGTAAAATGCCAGTGTGGGAGACAGTGGATGGTGACTGCTGCAGTTCTCACATTCAGCCATGCAAAAGGCTTTGAGTGATATAGGAAATAGTTTTCTAAACCCTTCGCATACACTTTCCTGATGGAAATTTACAGGGTGTTGCTTCCCTGACCTTAAGTTTTAGAAATGAATCACCCACATGAATGTGACCCTCTTTATGCATCTTTTAAACAGCCCAGCCAGAAACTGCTTCATATTCAGAAGAGTCTCAACAGGGAGAAGAGTTGACGGGCATTTAGAAAAACATGTTGTGCTACAATGTCACCTTTCCTTTGCTTTTGAGGCTGAAGTTTCTGAAAGAAATGTGCAGTGAACACACTGATAATGTACAGATGTACTCACAGAACATATGCACCCTGAAAGTGTGTGAAATTATATTTACTCGGCTTTTTTTGGCAGGTACCTTTGTGTAAACTCCTTCTGTGCATCTTCATATGTGATTGCAATGCTATTAAGAAAATGTCTTTTGCAGTGGTATCTCTAAATCATTGAGCAGTCTACCCATTACTGCCCCTATAAACTGTCTACAGAATATATAAACACCCTGCCTTTTATATATGCATCAACCTGGATTGTGTCATTGACATCTATTAATCTCCATTATAAGCATTTCTTTTAAAAGGTGCAAAGCTTTATATAAAAAATGTTATGCACAGAGGTACTAGGTTAAAAACAACCGAGTTTCTGTGGCATGGGCGGTCCGTCAGCTGAATCACAATAATTGACCATGTGCATGTTCTTAACATGCCCCAATTGCAAAGTAAAATATGTTAGTTTAAAACACCATGAAGGTGCCCGCAGCCCTCAAACAGTCAATAGGATGCAGTGTGACTATTACAACTTACAGTCTGCATCAGGTCTTAGGACAGGCTTAACTATGACCTTGGTGTAGCTTGGACACTTTCACTGTTACATGCCAGGCAATAAAGAGCTGTTCATTGCTATCAGATTATGGTGCAGAAAAAAAAAACCAGGAATCAAGAACTACCCACCACCGCTGCTTTGAGCAATGATGCATAAGATATCTCCACCACACTGTGTTCATCAAAACAGTGGAAACTCACCATGTCATGAATTGTGAATCTTGGAAGCATGTGGTCAATCTCAGCTCTCAGCAGTTTCAGAAAGTTATGAAGCTACCTGAAATAGAAAAATTAGATTTCAAAACACTTCTTCTTAAATTTTGGGTTCACAGTATAAAATTGTGTCATTTGGACTACACAACCTGTTTATCAGATAGATATGTTGTGATTTTATATTACAATAATGCTGCTACTGTTCCTAGCACTTTAATATAATCCAAAACAATGCTTACTTAATCATTTGGTGAAGCAGATTATTTGATACTATTGAAAAATCTGCCTAATATTAATAAAACAAGAAAAGTCAGGTGATTCTTTTCAACGTGATCAAAAGTTTTAGCAAAATACAAAGGCTTCTGTGAAAATTTTTTATTTGAAAAAAAAAGGATGTATTGCTGCAGGGGAAATGTCTCCTTCCTTAGCCAAACTGTAACACTATATAGAGTGAGTAGTAAAATTGCTTATAGTGTCTGCTAGCTACAAAAACATTTGTGGCCACACAGTTCTTATCCCTGTACAAATCCATACTTTGCTGGTCTTGGCTTCAGTCCCTTCACTTTAGGCCTTAGTCTTTCCCACACTCAGCTTCCTCAAAGATTTCTGGAAACTCAGAGGAGATTTAAACAAGAAAAATAAACTCCTATTAGTCTTTGAGAAACACAGCTACTTTTTAAAGAGAGTCTCAAAATGGAAAGCAGGCTGAATAATCAGAATTTGATTTTACTCAGACAGCTGTTTAAATTCTGCATGTCCTAAATACTCTGCTCCAAGTTATCTACATCACAGGAGAGAGGAGTAGAAGAATTTATGCATAGTTCAGAAATAACTAATACAAGATGGATGAGAAGCTGGACCATTTGGTTCCAAACACAACATTCAACAGTCAGCAGGATTAGTATCAGGAATGGTGATACCAGTGCTGGCACTGTTACGCATCTTCATCAGTAACCAGGATGGTAGGAAGGAGTGCGCCCTCAGCAAACACACAGATCAAGCCAGTATAGCCAGAATGTGGAAGGAAACAGTTTTTCTCCTTGGTGTTTGTGAAGCCACTGTGCCTACTTTTACATCCCCCAGAACGGAAATGAGACCAAAAAGATGGAGTGAGCTCAGTGGAGGGCCACCAAGACAGGTTGGGGCTGGAGCACTTGCCCGGTGAGGCAAGGCTGAGGGAACTGGGCATGTTCAGCCTGGAACAAAGGTGGCTTCAAGGGGGGACTTCACAGCAGCTTGCCAGGGTCTTTGGGGATTATAGAGAAGATGGGGCCAGATTCTTTTCAGAGGTGCACAGTGAAGAGATGAAAGAAAACAAACACAAGTTTAATCAAGGGAAATTTTGAATGGATGGAGGAAAACAATTTCACTGTGAAAGTGGTTAAGCAATGGAAGAGATTGTCTGGAAAAAAAAATGTCCAGTCTCCATAGAGATACTCAAAATTAACTAGACAAGTCTCTGAGCAAGTGAATGTAACTTTGAACCTGGCCCTGCTCTGAGCAGGGGCTGGAACCAGGTAGCCTCCAGAAGTCTCTTTCAACCTAAATTATTTTTGTGATTCTGTGACTTTTTTCATCTATAAAATAAAACTAATTTCTACTTTGAAATGCTTTATACGCATTTGTAAAGAAAGGATAGTAATGCCTTAAAATATAATCTTTTAATTCATACAATCAGGTACAATGAACTTATTTACAATTTAATGTAGAAATACTACACAAGCTTTTAATCATGCAAATGACAACTTTTGCTTCCCTCTCTACAGGTTCCTAAGTTACTCTCATCAACATAATATCTGATCAACTTCTTGTAGTGCTCTAAGCAACATGACTAACATCTGGCATGTAGTTTGTTTCACAGTTACCGGCATTCTCTTCTATCTGTTTAAATCTTGACTCCTTTTGTTAGGGACATTCACATAAACAGGATGTTTCTTTTTCTGCCTGCACTGATATCATGAGTTCTCCTGCAATAGCCATTTTTAGCAAGGTAACATTAAAGGCTGTGATTACCAGCAAACAAAATCAAACCTGCATTCAAAATGATGAAATAAAATGGAATCTTGTCCAGATCCCGCTAGAAAAACCGCTCTCTGTCTCCACTTTATCTGATAGCAGCAAATGTAATTTGCACAGCCGTTCTTCAGGGACTTACAAAAAGGCTTCAGGCTCTGGGAAGACCTAACCTTTGGTTTTTGTTTTTTTTTTTCCTAGGCTGATTCTATCTCATCTTTATAAGGTCATAAATCAAGGAGAGAGAGAGAGAGAGAGAGAGAGAAAATATATTTGGCCTTTTGAATGCAAAATGAATAAGAAAAAAAAAGCTGTCATTTAAAACAAAGTCCTCCCCCAACCCTTTTCTTCCCAAGTGCAAGCTCCCTGCTGTACAAATCAAAAGTATGCACCGAGACAGTGCCTAAATCTTTCATGAAATGGGCCCTTCACTTGCACTTCAATGGAGCTTGCTGTGCATTAGAATTTCTTTTAATGGCAGAAGGGAATAATTCTGCAGTTAGGGCAGAGTGCTCCCTGCTGCACCTGGTGTGCTGGTTGCATATGGGGCAAATGAACTACAAAAGAGCAAGAGAATATTGCTGGTGCCTTTATTCTGTCTCCTCATGGACCACAAGGCCTGAAGATCCCTACAGTCCTGTAAGGATAGAAAACATGTAGCTCTTGAGATAAATAGGGCCCCTATACATAAGTCTCTGCATAGTTCTTATGCCCACGCTATGTTGCCTGACCTGCAACATCACCCATCCTGCAGCAGGCATGTGGTAGCGTGAGGATAGTTAAGCAATCCAAATCTCAAGCCAAGGTGGAACGTAAGCCAGAAAGGGTGGCCAAGGTCAATATTGCTGAGTTGCCCAGGGGCACAGCTGCATGCCAGCACTCTCCCACGGGCAGCACATGGAAGTGCCCCTGAGACGGTGCAACTGTCTTCCTCAGATTAATGCCTTCTGATGTTCCCTGAGCCCCTAATCTACTCATCTCATGGCTCAAGAACACACATGGGGGTTTTGACATGAGGTATTTCATGGACATGCACCAGTTTGCCCAGCCCTGATGAAGTAGATTCTCCAGTGTCAGGCATCCTTCTTTCTTACTCACTCATCTCTCTTGCTTCCCTCCAGCCACTTTGTTGCCTGCACAAGTGTACCCCACTAACCACGAGGCAGAGGACTATCTTGTTTCCCCAAATCCTCCCTCTTACACAATAACCTCTATACCATAGGAGGCATCTTTGCCGTTCCTCATCCTTGTGCAGACATCCGAGGGTTGAAGGAACTGCTTCATTCTTAAGTTGTTGACATTCATATAGCCCAGGCAGGACTAACTCAGATCAGTGCAGCTCACAAGGATGCGTGCTCACAGACATATTAGCACCAGCCTTCAAAGCAAGCCCCTCAAGCCCAAAAACAACAAAAAAGGAGGCTTCAAAGGATACATCTACCCCCTCCACAACATCACATCCCATGCTTGCTGCAAACAATAAGTAACAGAAAAATCTGCCCTAACAAGATTCAAGAAAGACATTGAAGTAAACTCAGCTGGATTCCCTAGGAAGAACAGAATTCTCCAACATGGAAGAGAGGGTTTTTTTTCTAAATGGTAGGTATGTTTAATAATACAAAAACTGCAGTACCATCATCCAAATATTTGGCTTTATCTCTGTGCAGACAAGCCTGGCTCTGTTCAGTCAGGTCTTGCTCTACTATACACTTCCAGTGCGGAATAATTCCTTACACGTTTTTGAGGCTTATGAATACCCATACTAACTCTAATGCACCCTTCATTGTAATATTTAGGGATAAACTGCAATTATAGACTGATGGGTAGAGCAAGGAAAAGCCCTCATTTCCTTACATGTTGACTTAGCGTATTATAGTATCTCGGCTGTTGCTTTGTTTTTACCTGGCATCAGATATGAGATATAAATTGTGCTTAGAATAATTTTTCATCATTGCTTCTTGAAGCTGCCAGTGAGTTTATTAAAACTGAAAAGGTAATACCCCATATTCTTTTATGTATGCTGGTTTTTCTCTTCCAGTTCCTTCTGTCTGAACCAGAAGTCATTGAATCTAATCAGTTTTTAAAATGCCATTTTAAGGAAAAAATGCACTAGAGGGTTGGGTTTTTTTGAGAACTAGACACACAGCTATGATAAAAATATTTCCAACATCATGTTGCAGTATGCCACATTTCTTCCTGTGCTGTCTTTGTACATGCTGTATCCTATTTTATTTCAGCTTGTTTCTCCCTGTTCAGAAGCAATTGGTAATGTGTATCAGTACTGGATGTTCTTGTGAAGGCTTGTACTGAAGTACAGAGCTAAGATCAAAGTTCATTCATGCTTTCTAGGTGCTACTGAAAGGAAGTATTTGTTTTGCTACTGATAATTGTAGGAGAGGTTTGTAATGAGATGTTTTCTGTCTTTCTTGGTCTGTGTTTATTTAGAATATTACAATAAGACACAAGAAAAGCTGTTAGAAATGGCACTGAATATCTTGAATTACAATTTGTTTTAATCTTGTCTACATAGTTTCTGCCCAATCGCTGAAATCTCATTTCCTTCTCTAAAAGTTAACAATAAAGAACTGCCACATAATGTTGGGCAGGTACATGCCATAGATACTTCCCACAGTCATCCTCCATTTGCATCTTCTCATGCTAATTTACGCCAAACTCTGACTGCACAGCTGAGTAATGACTACCATACACATAGGCAGATAGATGGGTAGCCTCCCCATCTATCTTCTGATTTACATACCTACCAGATTAAGGGCTCACTATCTGAATGTCCTTTCCTATAATCTTGTTCTGGAAAACATCCTTCATTCTGTTCCAACCTCAAAAGACAACAAAAAGGTATCTTCTAATCTACAGTGACTGGCAGATGGCCATTACCTAGTATTTTACTTTCCCTGAGCATAGTTTATTAATGCTGCATCGATGCTGTTCTCTCTTTGACATTAGCAGACTTGAGTCTTCACAGTGGGACGTTTCCCCTCCCATAAATCACTTTCCATTGTCTCTGTGATCATTGTCTATTCTCATTTTCACATAATTTCCACTTTATTAAGTAAAGTATTTAGGAAGTTCCTCCCAAAACCTTTACACTGAGTGCTTTTCAAAAATTAAATGCTAACAGAACAATTTCTCTCCCCTCTCCCCATTCCATCACTAGGAGAATGTTAATTGGCAGGGCTGCATTTCTCATTTTTTTCAAACATCTCTCTTCAAATCTGTGATAGTTAGACACTATACTGATGTGTAGTGTGCAGCATAAGAATCAGAATAGAATAAATAAATATTAGAACAACACATTGCCTGTCTTAGTGAAGGTACGCAGGAGAAGAAGTTGTGGTGGGAAAGGCATGTGAAAGAGGAAGCAAAGGTTTAGTTTGGATCCGGTCTTGCAAATAGCTGTTTCTGAGGTTATCCTCTGTGGACGCAAATGCATAATTTCACATGGCACAGAATCATGTTAGAAGGTGACAATAGCAAAACTGAGCCAATACTGATGCTGCGCCAGGTAAACCGTGAGAGAAGTTTCACATATTCAAGATTGTTTCATTTCATGCAGGCAAAGGAATACTGCAGCACTGGCATTCACAGAATTTTGCTGATGCTCTGAATGGCTTCTCAGCTTTAATTATAGGCAGACATGGTAGGAACATGCATGAAAATGAAATCTTGGTTGCAGGGGTGCTTAGAGAGCAACTGTTCCAGCAGCAATCACTAGCAAGTGGCAGCCACCACTAGAAAGATGACATGTCTCCAAAGAAGCTGGAGCCAAGAAGCCAGTAGGATACTTTGTAATGGGAACATGGGCACAGAAAAACACAAGCTCTTCCTCTACACTATTTATTCCTTGTGAACAGACAACTATTACTTCTGGGAAGAAGGTATTTGAGAGGGAGATGAGGTAGCTCAAATCCGAAGGTCCGCTGAACAAAATAACTAACCTTAGCATTGACACTTGGTACCTATGCAGCTATGTACTGGCTTGCACAACAGCCTTCACATTTTGTGTGCATGGCTTTTACTGTCTCCCTGTGCATGCTACCTAGTAAATAGCCACTGTGCTCTTCAGCATTTACTACAGCTTTTTGCAAATTGTATCCTGGCAAACACAGGCACAATTCTTCTGAAAAAGTAGAGCTTTGCCCATTCAGAAAATTCCCTGGCCATTTCTGTGGCACCCTGCAGGCTCTGCTGGAGGGATGGGGAGAAGGAGTTGCACAGCTTCACAGAGCTTAGCACATTGGTATGAGTTCAGATAATGCCTAAAGGAATATTACTCCAGTAAGAGCATGCTTTATGAATATGTATTGTAGCAGTGTACTGCAAGGTACACATGCACTGTGTATTCACAGTAAACACCACCACAATGCAATTTCTTTGACAGATGTACAGCACTACCCTCAAAAAACAGCTCCTTTCAATGGTCTGGAGCTTGCAAATAAATATCCTATCTCACCTCAAACATTTGACATACTGCCAATCTTGAGCATGTGGTGTTGTCCCCAGTGCTGTATCTTTAAAACAAGCTTTTGAAATCACCTTGCCATCGTATTGCCAAGGTTCACAGGTTCTAGAATCACAGAACCACCGAGGCTAGAAGGGACCTTGAGAGGCACCTAGACAGCCTCCAGTTGAGGTTTCTTATGGCTTGGCCCAGTAATATCTTGAAAACCTCCAGTGACAGATGCCACAGCTTCTCTGGGCAATGTCTTCAGTTATAACCATAATTTTTTTAAAAAGGAAAACTTAAAAGTCTTTTCCATTCGAGGCAACAGAAAAGAATTTTTTGGCCTGGTTTGCTGAAATGGTTTCAATAGATCTGACAAGCATCAACCAGTCAGGAGGAAATTCCATCAGCAGTTACATAAATGCCTGAAAACGAGCGCGCTTAGAGAGGGAATGCTGATGCTGAGCCATGGCTGTGTCATTACAGGTATTGCTAGACTTAAAAGAGACAGCACTGCCTCATCTGAACGACCCCAGGTCAGATCAAGTTGGGCGAGATGTACACTTAATTATCTTTGAGTGAAAGAAAAGGGAGAAATAATTATACCTACATCTGCCACTTTCATTTTTAAACCGATTTATCCATTGTGGTTGTCTCTAATCAAAATGCTACTTCCAAAAAAACTTTGCACCAGATATATTTTTTTATAGTATGCAATGTAATCTCTTCCTCCTGTTGTGAAGGAACAGATCACACAAGACAGGAGGCTGGGCTTTGCTGAAGGCAGTTAAAATTACAGCCAGTTCCCAAAATAGATATCAAAAGCCCAGCGGGCTCCTCTTCCTTCCATGGCTGCTCATGTCATAGGAGCCATTCTACCATTGTGACCCTCATTAGCTCTTCTCCCACCTCCCCAGAGCCACGGAGACCCTGCCTTCTGACCCCATGCTTAGTCCTGCCTCCACATTCCCCAGTCCCCAAAACTAACTGGGTTTAGCTCAAATCTGTGGTTTGTAGTTAGTTTGCATAGAAGTAAAGAATAAAATTGGTATCTGGCTGCTTTTTTATTTCCAGGCCATGCATGCTGAGGAGAAATTCAGCCTTACATAAGGAAGCAGATTTTAAATCACCAGCATGTGAGCACAGAGCTGATGGAATAGAGATTCCCACATTCAGTAGATGGCAGATAAAATACCCCATGCATTTGTCCAGGCTGGTGATAAACAAGGTCTCCTCATCCTTCAGTGGGCACAACTTGTGTTGGCATGGTCCTTAGGCCCCACAAGACCGTTCCCTCTCCCTACCTGCAGTATTGCAGTGGGGCTACAGCGATGCCCCTTACATGGGTAACAGTCTTTTCCTGGGCAACACGGACACTTAGGCCTCTAGAGATATTTTGCAGCACCCAAAGGCTCAGTAGCACTAAACATCTCCAGGGTGAAGCACCATGGAGGCAATTGCAACCTGAAGCTTACCACTGTGGTCTCCTAAGTTATAATATCATGCCCACAGTCATCTGACTGACAAAAACAAACAAACAAAAGTATGGATGCAGCTGGCTGGAAAGAGCAGAACTCATGAGGGAGCTTTCTGCTTTGCATGTCCTCCAAGCCTTTTGCTAGCATTGCACAGCTTGGTCTGAGGACAGAGCTGGGAGCTAGTTCTGGCCCCCCAGGCTCAAGGACACAGACCCTTCAGATGATCTAAACTGACCTCCAACAGCAGTTTGTCTCCAGAAGAACAGCCCAGTTCCTATCAGGCTGCAAGAATATCCCTTTCCCTCCCTCCTTTTTAAAAGTGTTTAGAGAATGTCAAGCCTGAGGCTACCAGTAGCAGGCTTCCTCTCCCAGCTCTCTCCTAAACACCAGTAACAAAGCAATCAGGTGAGTTCAGCAGTGTCTTGATATAAACCTTCCTCTTTGACAGTCAGTAGGAAATAAATCACTTGCTGGAGGCTGCTACAAATACACCACCCAGGCACAGAATACATCCCTAAAAAAGGATGTGAAAGACAAAAACTAATCAAGGATTCTGCAGCTATCAGAGAAAAGGTCTGCCATAGAAAATACCTCATTTTCCTGAGTATTTCCCACGTGATTATACCTTCACGCAAACTGTAAACGTAGAGCCTGGAACTCAAGCAATTTCTAGAGATTCTATGAAATTTTAACATCATTAAGCATAGGATTAAATGAGATTGGAAGTAAAAAAAAAGATTTTTGATGTCCAGTGTACCTTTTCTTACATGAAGTTAGATGAGGTGAAGGAGAGATAGAAGTGGCCAGGAGAAAGGCCATAGAAAATTTTGTCTTTTGACACAGGCTAAATGGAGAAGCTGAAATGGAAATCAAGAGTGCAAGACCAGCCTCAAAGCACTTACTGATAGAAATAGGCTTAGCTTAGAAAGATATTCTTCTGTTCCAAATAGTTTTGTAGGTACTTTGCTGATGAATGAATGCATTACAACACTTGTTTTCACTTCCTCCACCACCTGTTAGGAGAGTATGAAGCCTCCCCTGATCCTGGACCAAGCCATGAAGAGGGTCCAGATCAGCATTTGGGAAAATACAAATTAGAGGGTTTTATGTGATGTTTGAGGGTGAACTTCACCAATCCCTTTCTAGCTATTAGAGCCACCTTTTGGAGCTTGACATATGCATAGTCACATTTAGGAGTCCATAAACAGAGTGCTCTGTTCAAAGCACACCACCTATTGCTGAACATTTCTGGAATATACATTGATTTCAAAAAGGTAATAAATGTGGCTTTACTCCAACTTTTAACTGCTTCATTTCGCAATTTATCTCATCACTCCTTTAAAAAGCTGGTGGTTCTGATAGCTCATTAGTGTTTATCATCTTCTTAGTGATGATAGCATTAGAATTCATCACCTTCAGAAGACACAGGTATATTCAAGTTGCAAAAACCTCATGTTCAAGGTTATAATTTTGCTTTGAAGCTCCACATTCTAAGATATCAAAAATAATTTTCCTTTGCAGATGGGAAGGGATGGAGGAAGAGGAAAAACAGCTGTAACACTGCAAGGTATGGTAGCTGATCTCGTAGTATAAAAACACTTTGGAAGCTGCATCTGAATTTATCTTGGTATTTACTGAAGCCAAACCCTCTACTACCAAAGATTTAGTACCTGCAATTTGCAAATAACCGCCAAGTCTTACATCACCAACCATGCTACCTCATCATGCTTTTGCTGTTGTACCTTTCAGCACACTGTGTGTTAAAGACAAGCCAACTGAGATATTATAAAAGAATTTGATAAGTCTTTCTTCTCCCTGGGTGCTCTACTCTTATTCCCATCAGATGACTAATGCACAAGCAGGACAAAACAAAACCAGTCTCTAATTAGCTTAAAAAAAAAAAAAAAAAGCCTTCTTCCTTTCACTTCCCACTCCTTGTTTCCCCAGTTAAAACTGATCTCATCCGGTATTTACACACCTGATACCCTGCCAACATTTGCACACCTGGGAGTTTAACAAAATCAAAGAAACAGGGAAATTCATGGGCATAAAATAGGCAGGAAATACCTAAAGGGATGCTCTCCTTTACGACTAAAGCACATACACCTGTCTGTAGCTCACCTATCAGTTGTTTCTAATTCCTTTGGATGTAGAGTGCATTATTCTGATATTATTTTTTGCCAATAACAAACCATTATGTGTTTTGGGAGTTTTTTGCCTATATCAAAGGAGATTCAAAGGTTTTAAAAATTGAATATTATTAGCCTATCTTTCATTCATTACTTAGTAGTTGATTAAAAAAAAAAAAAAGGCACAGAACACCTGGATTCTGTGGGAGTTGTCTTATCTCCAGTAATGTATGTGTGATACAGAGTCTGTTATACCATCCCATCCCCAAAGAGAGCTTCAACCTTCCAGTGAAAAACAGGTGGACAGGCTCATGATCAACCCAAGACTCAGTCATAGCCAAGACTGTTACCCAATGAGAGACCCTGAGTGGTACTGGGACAAAACACCAGAAGGTGCAGCAAATGCAGATATGTGCAGGGGAAGGCAACAAAAAGGATGGTAGAAGGATGTGAAGGAGGAGCAGTGGGGAGGAAGCCTGAACATTGCACAGATCTGGGTGTCCTGCTGCCAAGGGAAGACTGCACCAGGAGAGAGGAGACTAGGCCAGACTGGGTGGGTGAGTGAACGTGAACAGGAGGCGTCAGACAGAAGATTACTTGGTTGGTTAGAGATACCGATGACGCCTTCAGAAAGGCCAGGGAAGGGAAGTTCCCAGAGCAGCTGAGCCTGTCTCCAATGGTTTCATACCCTTTGTGCTCTCTGCTGCAGCTGGGTGAGGTCATTCCCCCTTCCTTTTCCTCTCTGCTTTTGTGGTGAAGTGACATCTTTGGCTCCAAACCGGACAAGGGCAGAACAGACTGCATGATTGTTTCCTTCCCAGGGCAGGACAGGTCTCCATTCACAGAGCGTAAGACTGCAGCTCTCTTAAGACTTTTCAAGGCCACCAAGACAGAGGTGATAAAGGACTCACAGCCCTCAGTGGCAGAGGAGCTGCTGCATTTCTGCTAAGCAGCTTAGGCAATTTCTGTGCCCAATATACCATCCTGCAAAAGAAAGGGGAAAGTCACATTCACAAGGGAAACGCTGCCCTGTGGTCAGAGGCTGCCCCCATGGTTTGAAGAAGCAGGATGCACAGCTCTCCCCTGCGTGAAAGAAATGAGCTCAGTGTTTCCTCTGCTTCCCATGGATTCTCTTCAAGTATTCATTTAGAAATCCAATATTCCTAACACATATGTTTCACACTCAGTAAAGAAGCCTTTAGAAGAAGGGAAATGGCAGCCTGGCCAGCTGAGAGATGTGGAGGTTAGTTTGGCAGCAGAAATGGCTTGGTGCTTTCAGGTCAGTATTATAGTCAGCCTGACAAAATTTGCTGCTTGTATTTAGTGTAAACAATATGCTTTAGGTGCTGTTTTAGATCTGCACTTCTGTGTTTCAGAGTGTAGTCATAGCACAGAGCAGCCATGTAGCCCCACATTTGTCCTTGCAGGGCACATTTTAATGGTGCTTGGAGGGGGCTTTGGTGGACATGGACTAGGTCACTTTCAGGGGAAACTTAACTATGTGTTGTGGTCCAGATGTGCAGAGAGAAAAATGTACTTTAAGCCTTGCTTGGAATGCAAAATTCCAAAGGAATTACTGGGGACATTCACCTGATGAACAAAACTAACCCTCCTTTGGAGTAAAGGGGCAAATTGCATATGGTGGAGGTGCAAGGCCCCCAACACTGACACCTTTGATCCACTCTTGTCATACACACACGCACACCCCCAAACTGGACAGTTCCACTGGAAGGTGGAAATGGACAGTTCAGGAGCAGTTTGATACAGGCAAGCAGAAATTTCTGCTATATGCGACTGTTAACCAGCCACCTTTAGTCAGTATAAATTCAGTGTAAAGCAAGCAAAAAGGAGGGATTAGGGAGAGAAAGTAGGACCTGTTGCCTCATGTAACCAATTATGCTAAGACACATGGGACAAATACTAAAACCATAAAAATAGAGCTGCTCAAGCCAAAACAGGGGTTGACAATACATTTGATATAACAGAAAGAAGCCTGCTGTAGAATTCATGATATGAGAGGCCAGAAGAAATAAGAATAAGCTATACTTAGATAATATACAATCAGAGTATGTTATGCCTACTGCATTCAGAAACATTTTTTTAACCAGTCTTCCCCATATTACATATTTACAAAGCCTTCAAAAAGCTTAGCAGTTCAGTGATCTTTTGTAACTATAAATCACAAGGTATGTCAGTGGCACTGCAACCCCATAAACCAAACCCTGGCTGCTAAATGAGCAGAATCCCAACTGATCTGATGCATGATTTAACTTGTCTGGTGAAAGCCTCCAATCTGTCCGGTTCCCAAGTTATTTGGAGGTGATGGCCGATAACCGCAGCTCTGTGTGCACAGAACAATGTGACTCCAAGCCATCCATAAAAGCAGCTGCCTACCAAGCTGCCTCTCCTGCTGCAATGCAGCGCGTCCACCCCAAACCCAGCTGTGAAGCCATTGCACCCAGAGCAGGATGCAAAGCCAGCCCCGAGGTCAGACGGACTCCATCAGGCAGCCAACCACAGGCCACAGCCACTTCCCCCTAGACAGCTGCATAGTTCTCACCAGGGCCGAGGATGTTCAGATGCTGGGAGTCGGCAGGGTGATAAGGTTACTGAGCTCCCAAGTGCTGCAGGCCTCAGGGGGATGGTCTTTGCATGAGGCAGAGGCTGTGTGAAGAGGAGGGTACCAAACCTCACAGGTCTGGGCAGCACCCAGAAAGAACAAAAGATTCACCCTGGAGCCAAAGCTCAGCTAAATCAAGCTGCATTTCAAATGTCCAAGGCACTATGCTAAAAAACACAACACACTGCAGCAAGCTGAGCCGCTCTGAGATAAGAGACAGGATACCTTCTCCTCCTTTATCCTTTTCTTAGTTACTTCTTTCTTTTTTTCCATTTCTGTGTGAATTTGTGAAGTTTCAAACACTGTTTAAATGGAAATGTCAAGTACTAGCAAACTGCATCATGGCACCTAACATAATACTAGGTGAAGTTGTTTCTCCAGCGTGTTGATATGTGAAAACCATAAGGCACTGTTGGAGAAACACAGTAATCAATAAAATACTATCGCATGTGGTGCTTAAAAGAAAAGGCAGCATTCTTTGGAGAGCAACTTAAAGACCAGACTTCTTCCGTGAGCATGCTGGTACTCAGACCTTATTAAATAAAAACACTATCAGATCAATTAGTTCATGTCTGGTAAGCCCTTTGAAGAAATGTAGTATTGTGCATATCGGCACAATCCCCTTTGGTTTCAACCATGAGATCTGAATAAAGATGGGCAGAATTTGGCATTTAAACTTTAAAAAAAACCCCTGCTTTTACCATCTGTCATCTCCTCCTGACTTTAAATTCTACTCAAAGAAGAGAAAACAAATGCTTCTTATACAAACGAGGGGTGTAAAAGAAAGCAGAAAAACAGTTCTTCCTTGCCTACAATTTCTACACAAACCATAACACAATGCAGGATACTCTGAGAAGGAAACAAGCTCAGGCAGCTCAGGGACATGCAAAACATGAAAACAGCAGAAAGTACTACAGAATAGTGGTATGGACAAGAGGGGAGTTATTATGCTATGAAAGACACATGCCTGGACTATGCTGGCTTTTAACAGGTCTGCACAAAAATCAGACTTAGGCACATCTGTGTCAATGTCAAAAGATAACACACATAGACAACCTAAAATGCAACCCATCCGGTCCCATTAAGTGTACCTGAGAGGATTGTGTTGAGGCAGGAAAATACTGGCTTGAAAACTACTAATAAATATAAATCTTCCTAGAAAAATAACGTTAGATATCACCTCTAGTCCTCCTTTAGTATTTATACCCTCCTTTAAGTTGGGCTTCATACATTTCTTAGACAAAAAGCTGAGCGTAAAGCTCTTCAGAATGCCTATAAAGCAGTATGCCTAAAGTCCAAACCAAGTGAGGCATCCCTAGAGGGATGAGAGGCTTCAGGTTTGATTTTATCCTCCATAGAGGTGCTGTAAGTGTGGGAATAGACAGATGCCTCCTGCCAGTAAACATTGTGTCACTGGTAGTGGGCCTTGGCCACACAATTATGCCTCTCTGCTGCAGTGAGGTTGGCAATTCATCTAAGCACACCACCTAAGCCATCCATTTAACATCTGCACACAGGCAATGTTTGGAAATCAAAGCATCCCTGAAATTTCTGTTCAGACAACATGTGGCAAGCGTCTTTCTGTCTGTGAAGTCAGTACAGATCTCAGTTCTTCACTGATGACACAAATTATATATATAA